>JAMFQS010000003.1:153556-259077 GCA_025503055.1 Sordariomycetes sp. B11D1 | reverse complement strand
CCTCGCCGGGCGCGGGCCGGCATTGGAGGGATTAGGGACGTACTTTGTAGTAGTCTTCAACGCACAGGGCGAGCTGCGCGAGGGAGAAGAGCAGCAGTGCTGCCCGTTTTAGCAGCATTGTGCGCGCTGATCTGGGGCGGAGAATTGGAGATGTAAAAAGGTATTCAACAGGTGTCAAGATCGCTCGCGGTGGCTTCGGGAGCTCAGTGCGCCGTGGGTGCTAGTGTAAAAGGAAACAAAGAGGATCACGAGAGAGAAGAGAACGGCATTGCAGAGAGGGGGCTCTGTTGTAGAACGGGGGGTGAAAGTGGCTAGAAGTAAGGGATAAAGCTTGCGACAGCTTTGATATCTGCGCTTCTGCTGTCCTGAGATTCACTTTGATGCGCTTCCGGACCTGAAATTCAACGTGTACTTTCGCCCCGGTGGATAAGATGCGCTTATCGATAAGAGGTACCCTGTCACGTCCGGAGAAACGGCGGACTATCTAGCGTATGCAGGTGCGTGTGGGGCACATGCCGAGCTGTGAGCTCACCTTTGGCGCAAGACGGAGGCGTGCGTGGTCGAGTAACAATAGTCGATACTTCTCCCCAAAGTTCACAAGTACCATCAACTTCCAAAAAACAGACGAAGTATTGTCACAGCTCTGTTGTGGCCACCAGCTCCCCACGATGCCAGTCCCGCCGCTTCCCCTCAGCGGAACTCAGCGCATATCGCAGCAGCTCTTCGAGCTCGCCCGACGCGCTGCCCAGCCGCCGTCACCCCCGCCCCTCGGCCTGCCGCAGAGCGTCACGACGGCCTCTGCCCCCAAGATCAAGGTCGTCTGCATCTCAGACACCCACTGCCTCAACCCCGAGGTGCCGGCCGGCGACCTGCTCCTCCACGCGGGCGACATGACCACCAAGGGCACCTTTGACGAGATCCAAGCGCTGCTGAACTGGCTCAACACGCTCCCGCACAAGCACAAGGTCGTCATAGCGGGGAACCACGACGACCTCCTCGACACGGCCTTCGTAGAGGCGAGGCCCGACTCGAAGCTGGGCCCGCACGACGACACGCCCGGGCGGACGAGGGCGGATCTTGACTGGGGCGACATCGTCTACCTCGAGAACAGCGCTACAACGCTGACCTTTGAGTCTTCCGGGACCAAGCGAACCCTCAAGGTCTTCGGCAGCCCGCTGACCCCCCTGATACCGGGGGACCCCACCTGGGCCTTCCAGTACGACCCGGCGGAGCGGGACCCGTGGGCGGGCGTGATACCCGACGACGCGGACATTGTCCTCACGCACGGCCCGCCCAAGTCGCACCTCGACCTGAACAGGGGGTGCGCGCACCTTCTCCGCGAGGTGTGGCGCGCGAGGCCGCCGCTGATGATGTGGGGCCACTGGCACGCTGCGCACGGGGAGGAGACGGTCACGTACGATGCTGTGGGGTACTGGCATATGAGGGTCATGTCCGGTGGCGGGCTGGTGTCGCTGTTCATGGTGGCAGTGCGCGCGGTGCTGGCGAGGCTTGGACTCACGGGACGGGCGGGGACTGCACGAGGAGAGGCGTCGCGGTTTGTCAACGCGGCGATCAAGTCGGGGAACACCATGTTTGAAATCATCCAGTTCGAGGTATGAACAGTATAAACCACCCGATACCTCCATCCCATCACCAGTCGCAGCCGCTGGCCAGCAGCGCCGCCAACTCACCAAGGTACTTCGAGTCCACCTCATCGAACCCATTGACAACAGCGCAATCGATATCGATAATGGCCACGACCTTCTTCCCCGCCTCGCCCTCCACAACGATCGGCACGACGATCTCGCTCCTGCTCTCGCTGTCGCACGCGATGTGGCCGGGGAACTGGTCCACGTCGGGAACCAGCTGCGTCTCCTGCGAAGCGGCCGCCGCGCCGCAGACGCCCCTGCCGAAGCGGATGGTCTGGCAGGCCACCTTGCCCTGGAAGGGGCCGAGGATGAGCTGGTCCGCGGGGCGGGAGGGGTCGAGGGTGTAGAAGCCTGGGGTCGGTCAGGATCGCTGCGTTGTTTCAAAGTAAGAGGGGGAAACAAGGCAACGTACCTGCCCAGTTGACCTGGTTGGAGGGCCCGGGGAGGGACTTGTAGGCGTGCCAGAGGAGCGAGGCCACGTTCGCGAGGTTGCTAAGGGTCCCGTTAATTCACACGCCCTCCCACCGGCCATGTATGAGCGGGGGTGTCTCACCAAACCTACGAATAAAACGTTAGTTTATGACACTTTTGAGAGTTGATGAGTGACCAAGACATACCCAGTTCCGCTGGCCGTCCAAGATACCCCTGGCCTGCAGCAGGAGCATCTCGTAGACCTCCTCCTTGTCCGTCGCCGCCCCAAAGTTGGTAGCGTCGGCGTGCACCTGTTCGCACCGACTGTCAGTACAGAAGCATCGAGCCACCCGACAATCCACGGCTGGCTAGTACTTGCCATTGTGAAGACGAGGGATTGTCCGAGTTGGTTCACAAGTAGCTGAGTAACTAGTATAGAGCCGCCGTACAAGTTGTTTCCTCGGTGCGAGTCGGTGCTTGTCCGGGGGTGAGGAAAAATAAAGTGGTGGGGTTATGGCGCGATTACATGAAAGCTTCGCACCCGCGAACCAAAAAAAGAGTCCACTTTCGCAGGGGCAAAGCTCCGAGGAGCTATGACGCCCGCCCATCGCCGACCCTAGCCGCTCTTCGGCGCCGATTCAATCATGGCTGAGGCTGCTTCCAGCGGAGGTTCCGTACTCGTCCTACAACTCAGTCGAGCTTTACGCGGCGCCCGCGATCCTCGCGGTATCCCTGCGGGCGTCGCAAGTCGTAGCCCCGTCGCAATGCGCCCGGGCACCCAAGTCCCCTTCACATCATGGAAATCCCCGGCACATCTCCAGACGCAAGACGTCGGTCACGCTGTCCTCTCCTCGTAAAGATGAAAGGTATCCATTCGTGTTAACATACACCCCATCCCTAATTATGTACAGACATCCAGTTTTCGCCTCCCCCCAGGGAAAAAAAAAGAAGCCCCACCCCTCAGAGCTTCGCCTTGGACTGCGCCTTCTTGAGGATGGGCTCCATCCTGGTCGCCTTCATCATGTCGCCCTTGATCTTGAGCTTGCCGCCCATGAACAGCCGCTGCGCGTTCGCCTTGCCCGCGACGAGCTTGCCGAAGTCCTCGTCCGAGAGGGAGAGAGTGACTAGTTTCTCAAACGTCAGCTTGCAGTCCCGCAATACAAGGGCGTCCGACTTGTCCCGGAAGAGACACGAATGCAGACACGAGGGGAAACAAGAGAGACGGGCGTAGTGGAAACGGGAAATGGGGGAACAGGGTAGCACGTACCGGTAGGCTTTTCCGGGAGCCCCTTCTGCACCTCGCCCTTCTCCTTGAGGTCAATGTGCCAGCTCTCCGTCTCGCCCGCAGCGTTCTTGAGCGTGAACCCGAACACGGCGCCGCCCTGCTTGATGGCGTCCTTGCGGTCGGCGTCGCTGGCCGTCAGCGCCGAGTTGATGGCGTCGAACGCAGCCGAGGCGGGGAACTTGTCTACCGTGAAGCTTCCGCGTTAGTTTTTTGATGCTTATCCCCCCCCCCCGGATCGCTTCGGGATCGAGGTGGGCACGTGGAAATGCGGGAGGGCTGTGCGAGGCGGCAACGTACCGGACTTGAGAGACATCTTTACGGATGGGTGAGTCGTCGAAATGCCTTCTGATGATATAGAATCACAAAGGTGCGCGATGAAGCAGCTGCAGGCCAAGGTTGGAAAGTAAAGGAAACTGTTGTGTCGTAGATTATATCGTGCTGAGACCCGGGGAGGAAGGGGGGGGGGCTAGGCGGTCAGCTTTATTAAGAAACTCCCGGAAAGCCCGATGACGCTGTACCGAGGCCAGTTTCCCCAGCCCATTAACGCCGAGCCAAACACATTCCCCCAAGGCGCGTCTCAAGCATGTGAGCGCTGTCCATCCCGCCCCCGCGGTCCCGCCCCTGCCAGGCGCCGTCGGGCGCATTAATCCGCCCGACTCACCGCTTTTGGAACCTGCCCCGAAGCATTCCTGTTTCCTTCTTCGGGGGCACCTTCCGAGGGGCCCCAGCTCCCAGTTGAGATTACATAATCAGTGCGTGGCCGTGGGCTTGGGCGCGCTTTTACCCCACGCGGGCCCCGGCATGAGGGAATCGCCAAGACGGAACATTCTTTTGACGATTTGCTTCCGGCCCGTCCGGGGGGAAATCACATGTCCCGACGTCCCGCTTCCACATGGACCACTGCCTGCTACGTCGACGATGGGCGCCGGAGCCGCGGGAGGAGGCACTTGAAGAAGAGGGGGCCCTTGTCGCTAATGTTGACCGAGGCTGAGTGACTAAGACTATATCCATCCCATCCACGGATTCATATGAAATAACTACAATTCCAAAGCCCTGCAAACGATCGCTACGAGGTGATCGCTGAGATGAGTGGAAGCACCTGCCAGAAATCTCCGTTAGGCAGAAGATCGACATCTGCCTGGAAAGACGACCCGACGAACATCAACCCCGGAATCGACTTTACGAGAAGCGATTTTCAGAGAACATCACAGAACGCTTGCCGTGTTCATGCCAGCGACAACACACACTAAACGAAAGCGCATGTCCACTATTAAATGTGTAATAACAAAAACACCTTTTGATCCGGCTACATAAACTATCGAATCAAGCCCTCCAAACTACCCGCAACTACTGACACAAAGAAAACCTCTTACTTAGAGCATGACGGCACCGAAGAGGGTGGCGGCGAGAGCAGCGCCGGTAGCAACAACGGTGTTGATGCCGTTGCGGCCGGCGGCGCTGTCGTCGTCGTCGCTGCTGCCGCTCCCGGCGTTGGAGCCACTCTGGCCCGACGAGGAAGAAGCATCGGTCGAGTTCTTGGTGCTGAGGCCAGAGTCACCGGCGGTCTGCGAGCCGTCGCCCTTGAAGCCCTTGCCCTCGCCGGCGCCCTCCTTCATGTACTTCTCGGCCTCCTTGGGGATAGCGGGGAGGATGTCGGGGTCGACCTCCCAGACGCTGTCCTGGGTGGGGCACTCGACAGCAGCGCTGGTCTTGGCGGCACCGCCGGTGCCGGTGGGCGCGGGCCACTTGGACATGGCCTTGGCGAGGTTGTCGAACTCGGGCTGGAGCTCCTTGACCTTGTCGCCGTCGATCTCGACGATACCGTAACCGTTCTTCTCCATGGTGTACTCGTACATGAGACCGCCAGAGTAGACACCGGTCATGTCGTCGCTCATGAGAGCCTCAATCTCACCAAAGTCACGGGTGTTGTCGGTGCAACCGTACTCGGAAAGGCTGATGACCTGTTAGCGCGCTGTAACGCCCTCTGCTGACCGAAGAGGTACTCACAAGATGGGAATGCCGTAGTCGGTGAAGTTCTTGACCTTGACATCCCAGCCAGCGGTCTTGAAGTCGGTGCTGCACCACGAGTAGTCGTTCTATGACGTGTTAGCCACTAGGTCACAATCAGAGGGCGGCAGCGCCGGAATGCGTGGCGACCGAGTCATGGAGGGACATACGAAGGCGAAGAAGTCGCTGCGGGCCTCATCAGGACCGCAGTTGAAGTAGTGAGCAGTCTGCATGCGGTTCTCGGCGACATCGGCGGCAGAGTAACCGACGGGGATGGGGCGGTAGTCGCGGGCCTTGATGTAGTTCCTCATGTCACGGGTGACGGCCTTGACGTAAGGAGCGGAGATGGTGGTGCCCTTCTCCTCGTTGATGACCTCGTTGCCGGAGAAGAAGGCGAGCGTGTTGTCGTACTTGGCGAACATGTCAATGGTGGCAAAGACGTTCTGGAGGTAGGCAGCGTTGTACGAGAGGTAGGGGTCGGCACGGTTGATCGAGTACCCGGGGGTGTTGGCATCGAGGACGAGATAGATGCCGGCCTCGGCCATGGCCTCCATGCACTCGTCGTGGTCCTTGGAGTTGTCGACCATGTAGACACGGATCGTGTTGACGCCGAGTTCCTTGAACTTCTTCACGTCGCGGAGGCAGTGCTCGGTGTCGGCGAGGGGGTCGGTCTCACCCGACGAGCCACCGGGCTGGTAGTCAATGCCACGGATGTAGAAGCGCTCATCGCCGGCCCAGAAAGCTGTTCAAAGTCACGTTCTGTCAGCCACATGTCTCCGAAGAAGTCCCACTCGAACCCCCAGACATCAGATGTGCCTTACCATTGCCGGAAGCCGTGACGGTGGGGAGCGAAGCGCGCTTGTTGGGCTGCTGCTTCTCGGTCTTGGTGGGCGTCGCCGAGACGGCGGTGACGGCCGCGAGGGCGGAGAGGATGCTGGAGGTCTTCATTTTGATCGCCGACGGTGATTATTCGAGTAGGTGTTGCGTAATGCGGGAAGAATCGATCGGGTCGGCCGGAAAAGATCGGTGTCAATGGAATTACAAGTAATTAGAGAACGTGGATTGTCTATAAAATGCCAACGAAAAGAGTGAGTTGGACGAGTAGTGAAAGAAGTTGGTCAAGAGAAGGGTTGTTTCTCTTTCGAAATGGAAGGCACGAGCGAGTGTGACGAAGGGTGGATGAGAGGAAAGAAGAAGGTCGGGAGGGACGGGAAGGGGCGTCTGGAGTCGGGATGGAGCTGGTGAGGTTTATCAAACGCCGGACCATGTACGGAGACCCACCCATGCGGCAATCCAGGGGCAGAGTCCCCTGACAAGGTGTGGCTCCCGGTGCCAAATGCGTACTGTGGGCGCACTATACGTATCCTGCTCATGGACGTACCAAGGCGATCGTGGCCCTTCAAACACGTGCAGCCAATCTCGTCTGCACCTCGTAATCTGCTGACGGAGACCCACCGTAAAACACCAGGGATGTCCGCGAGAGCTATCCATCTCAATCTCGCCCGTCGAACCAGCCGAGATTCCAGAGCGCTCACGGTGTACGATTGCGGACCAGGGGTCTATGCCAGCGTCGTTCTGCTGCGGGATGCCGCTCGCGGGGGGCGTCCATCGTGTGCCAAGTCCCAGACAGGTGGGCCACACGCCGGAACACACCGAGGCCTCCGTTTCCAAGGCTGGAGTTAAAAACGGGGCACGCAGTTGCCGTCAGATCCGTCGCCTGTTTTCCGTCCCAAAATATCGCCTGGCTGGGCTCCTCCTCTCTCCACATCAACGGACGCCGTCTCGCCGGTCCTCATAAACCAGGGCTAGCTCGATCTCCCTTCCCCCCAAGCGGGCGGTGGCGTCCGTGGAGCCCTGCTCATCTCTTGCTCTCTTGGACGGGGAGTGGAGTGCACTGCCACCATCGCCCTGTCGATACGACCCATAGAAGATCGGTTACTCTCCGGCGCCAGGTTTCAGCTAATCAGGTGCCAATCTTAACCTTTCTCCAAGCCCGCCCCTGAGCGTTTCCGTCATGACCTGCCTCCGTGCGTTAACTGCTGGACCGTACTGTATCCCAGGCGTACTGGTACGAAGTCCTTTGCGCACCGTTCGCCGCCTTCACTTGCAGCGCCCTCCAAGAGCCAAGCTCGTATAAGATTCTCCCCGCCATGGGACGCGAGTCCAAAAGCCGGCTTTATTCCTGAGCGAAAATGCTTTGTGCGAGGTACTTGCTCTACGCGCCCTCCATCATCTTGCCGTCCGTCCTGGATCAATGAGCATTCCTCGTCCCTCTGCCGCTGAAACCATTCTGCCCGCTCCACAGCTGACGCGGCGCGTCGGCTCCTCTCACCCAATAAATCCCCGCTGGTTCGCCCCTTTCGTTCCAGCCCAGACCGCAATCCCAGACAAAAGCCAGGATCCTCTCACTGGACCATGCCCGGGAAACTTTAATATCCCACACACACACACACAGCCTCCACCCTCCATTCCACCCCACACCGGGCGCTGGTCTCCACTGCAGACAAGGATCTCCTCGAAAAGCGAGATACAAGGTGCGAGGATTGGCCGATCGGGATCGCCAAGGCACGGCTTGCAGGGGGTTGGGTGATGGCTCGACGTGTTCGGTGCTCCCGCCGTCACCTATCTGCTGTTCCGGAGAAGGGGATGACGACGTGATGGTACATATCAAGATCGAGTTGTCTTGGTGCTCTCGTATGAGTTTTGTTTCTCCTCAAAGTCCATGATGTGGCTCCATCATCAGAGCAGCGTGTGACGATGACTGCATTCGCTGCTTGTACCGAGTATCCCAGTATGCATGAAGCATTGTTCCCTCTCGTAATCCAAGTGCAGAACTCGTCGTTCAAGACAAGCATCGTGGAACACGGTCGGCCTGGGCATCCCCTTGCTAGGTCAGTCTCGCCTTTGATAACCCTAACGGCGCAGTTCATGCCTCGGCGGTGGCCGAGCAAGTACCAAGGCCTTGAACATGCATCTCGCCTCAATTCGCCCCCTTCCCTGTCCTCTCGGTTGTTCGTCTCCCAAAGTCACTGTCTCGAGAAAAAGTTCCTGGCACCAGCGGACACCCTGATCGATCATGGCGGGGTATAATATCCGAAGCACCGCCCCAGGAATGAAAACCAGCTGCTCTCCGTAACACTAATAAACGCACGACCGCAAAGTCCCCTAGCCGTAATTGTCGCCCATCCCAGCTCGTCCTCCCCCCTCCCCCCAAAAAAAAACACGTGACGGAGGCTGTGCTGGCGGCGAACAAACCCGATCCTCTCATAGACGAGGGAGCCACCAGTGTATCCCTTTCCCCGGACGAAGACGACGCACGCCGAGACACCCAAGACTCGCCAAGTTGTAACCAAGACATGCGCTCCATCATTTCGCCACCATCGACGCAACGCCCTCTCACCCTTCGTTCACCGCTCAACGACCCATTGGCCCCCGGGATTGACGACAAAGGACCTTTGCAGCCCCGTTTCTATAACTTCCGTACGGGCAATACTCCCAATGCAAAACAAAGGCCTGCCAAGTAAAACAATACAACTGCTGGCTGAAAAGGAGAACCCCCCTCCCCAACGCGAAACAAACTAGAAGCCAGGAGAAAGACAAAAGGCTTGCCCGCCAAGATGGTCCTTGCCTTTCCCCGTAATGCAAAGCGCCCACATCAAAAAAAGACAAAACCCCCAAAGTAATCTACTGTAGAAAGATGCTCGAAGGCCTCGGATCAGAAGAGCCAAACGAGGGACGCGACGTTGCATGGGGTTATCAGCTAGAGGATGCTCCGTGAGCTCCTTGGCTGGCACATTCTCGCCCTTGCAACCGCCCTTGGCGCCACGCGTTCGCTCCTTTGGCTCTGGCTCCTGACAAGCCTCACGCTGGTCGTCTTCCGCCGCGCGGTCCGCACCTCCACCTCCTGGGCGGCGCACAGCCTCCCGGAACATCCCGAGCACCCAGCACATACGTCTTCCCCAGCCGCCATGACACTCACAGGCACAACTGCCGTCGTTTCGTTCTTGGCCGGCGGATCGGGCGGCAACTAGACCGCCCTGACGTAGCTCGCCGGCACGCTCCTCGTAGAGCCTCCCTTCTCTACCTCTGCCCACCCGTCGCCGGGGTCCTCCTTAATCAGGACGAACCGCTCGCCCTCGACCATGCTGTGCTCCGTCTCGCTCTGCGCCGTGTACTCGTATAGCGCCTCCACATACTGCAGCCTCTTCGCGCCTCGCTTCGGCGCCACCGCGGGGCCCTTCTTCTTCCCTTGCGCCGAGGTGCCCACCGACGACGCTGATGAGTATGTAGAGCCAGGTCGGCCGGACTGGCCCGTCGTCTGGGGTACGATGGGGCTTGGCGCCGAGAACTCGACGTAGGTTGCTGGCACGATTCCCTCTTTGTAACCGGCGCGGACCTTTACCCAGCCACTTCCATCTGTGGTATGTTAGACAAGACATTTGGTCAAGAGACGTGACGGGAGATCTTACCGTCTGGCTCCAATAGCACAACATCACGGCCTTCAGGAACCGTGAGCTCTCCTTCGCCGTTGGCCTGGAACGCATACAACATCTTCCCTTTCTGCTCCGTCTTCTTCGAAGTAGCATCAGAGCCCGGGAGCTCGCTGATGTAAGACGACGGTGGCGGCGCAATCATCCGCTTCCGCGCCGCCGTGCCGGACGTCGTTGTGCTGGGAGAGCTAATAGAGGGCCGCGTGTTATTCGGCACCTCCGGCGGAGTGTCCTCTGCCGGCGCCTCAACCGGCGAGCGCTGGCCGGATAGTGGGCCGGAGACGGATCTGTGAGCACTCGCAGCGTACCCGGAGCTCAGAGAGGTCATCGTATTCGATCTCGTGAGGTCGGGAAGCTCGTTCACGTGGGCGGGCGGCGCGGCAGTGGGCGGCAATAATGAGTTCGCGGCCTCCTGCCGCTCTGCTTTGAGCTTCTTCCGCTCCTCCTTGGATTTCTCGCCAGGACAGTCAGCCGGGACCTTCAACTCGCACTTGCTGTGGCACGTATATCCACAGTCCCTGCAATCGAAGCCCTTGGCTGAAAGTCCCCATATCCGCTCGCCGCAAAGATCGCAGTTCGTCGGGATCTTGAACGTTTGAGACTTGAAATTGTGGTTCTTCGCACCCAGCGTCACGTCGCCGACCGTGGACGTGATAGTCGAGGTCTCGACCTCGGCCGTCACGCGCTTGCGGTCTACCTCATGGAAGATTTCCTGTGCCGCAAAAAGTAGGCGCACAACGTCAACTTCGTCCTTCTTCTCAGTGCCGTCGCGCACCCGCTTCTTTTGCCGCTCATAGCCCTCCACGTCCCGGCGTTTCTTGTCCGCCTCGCGTCGTAGCTCTCCGAGGTGGCCCTTGGACTTTCCAAGCACGTTCCGCAGGAAAATCTTCGCGGGCTCGTCCACTACCATGGCATCGGTGTCATGCCAGACGGGGCTTGGCTCAAACACCTTGTCCGGCGGTTCCTGCCACTGCCCAACATTGTGCCGCATATACATGAGCGAGTCGAGGTGGGGTTGGTTTCGCGTGATCTCCTGCCCTAGATGCTCCATAAGGCCCTTGCTCTGCTCGAGCATGCCCCGTTCAAGCTGGGCCGCCATCGTCCATAGGTCGTTCATCTTCATGGTGCGGAATTCGGAAAGGTCTTGTAGGCTGTTCATGACTGTCGGAATGTATTCGTGGTAGTATTTCTCCTTGAGCTTGTTGGTGACATTGATGTTGATGAGGTACGTGTTCTTGACATTGTTCATGTCCTGGAGTTGCTGTTGGTAGGCGCTCTGGGCCTTGGCCTTGTCAAACGATGACTCCGTCTTCTTTCGCTTAACCTCCACCTCTTGACACACAGCATCGTATTTCGCCTTCATCTTGCGAAGCTCGCCGTAGGAGTGGTCCCTCTCCTTTTCTAGCTTCTCGGCGTGCTCGTTATGGCGTTTCCGCAGGTCCTCGAATCGCTGGGCGACGGTCTTCAGGGGGTCGGCAACACGCGTGATGAGGTCGTTGCCGTAGTTGTCGTGCTCGGTGGCTCTTGACTCGACCGTTGTGAGCTGGGTTGACCATGTCGTGAGGGACGCGCTATATGTAGAGGGTGAACAGGTTAGCTAAGAGACGAGACATGGACAACCGCTACGAGGGCGCGCATACCTCTCGAGGGAACCTGGTGTCATGGACGGGGTGTCGCCGACGCTCAGGGCGGCGGATCTCTTGTTCTTCTTCTCGAAGTATCTCTTAGCCAAAGCTGACAACTTTTGGCTATATTCCTTCTCGATGGCGCTCCTCTCGCGGTAGAACTGCTGTATTTCGTCGAGCCAGGAGATTCCGTGGGCTAACCAGGCTGTCGCGGGCTTGAAGCCATCCTATCGCGGGAGCTGGGTTAGCCGGCGCTGTCGCGGAGAGCCCGCGCGGCCCGAATTCAGGTGGAGAGGAGCGCGCGATGCGCGGGCAGATACCTTCAATTCTGCGCCGAAGGTCGGCAGGCCCTCCAATTCAGCCATGACGATGATTAGTCTCTGGGGATAAGCATGAGGATAGTCAAGGAGTGGAAGAGCGGGGGCTGTCCGGGCCACGGGGAGAGCAACTAGCGACCAAAGGCAACGTAAGAGCGAAGGTGGTATCGCGGGGAGACGGTGGTTCCGTCGCAGTGGCAGTGTGGGTTTGGCCTTGGCAGACGCCAGTTGCGCGGCCAAGTGCAGGAACACCCGCTGACGGGCTCTGGGGCTGGGCCCGCTAGCACCGCCCCTAAGGATGAACCCTAATTAGGCTTCTGTTATGGATAAGATCGAAGGCCGGATGGCGGTCACGACGTCTCGTGGGGTGGCCTCGGGAAAACAAAGAGGAAATGATTTATCTTGCTCCCTTCTTCTTATCGTGAAGCTCGGCATGATCAACAATGACGGGCGTTCAGTTACGGAGACCCTGGCCACTTCTACAGGGCTGCAGCCGAGTTGGATTTGGCTTGGATGAACCCCGACAAACCGGGTATTTCTGCAGACATAAATACCTCATCGTTGGTCTGTGCAGTGGACTATTCACTTGAACTGCTGAGTGCGATATTTATGCCTGGTCTTAACCTCATGATCGCTCTTCTCGCTCTATCCGCGTCCATCGTATCCGCGAACCAAGTGGAGAGGAGCTCGAGAACCTTACGAGGTGGTGTACGAGGTACAAAGTAACCCGGTCCCCTGGTCGGTACATGCTCGGAAAATCGTTGCAAGCTTGGCAGCTGTCTGCTTGGCAGCCTGCAGGTGCCTTTGCCCCACCATGAAGTGGCAGACTTCCCCTCCATTGACCGATGACCGCCCACCGCAAATTACCCCGCGAGACAAAGAGGCGGAAGGCAGGACCGTGACTTGGGCGTATATCGCGTCTTTCAGGCCAAACTCTCCCGTCCTCCAATCGCATATATCCGTGGCCCGCCTCCACACCCGGAAGACCGCGTCTACAGTCGTCACCCGGCGAAGCCTTCCTTCTACAACCTTCGACACCTTCGTCATTCCCAGACCGACCTCTACGCGGACCCATTATGGCTGACCTTGCGAGTCGCGTCACGCAGCCCCCGGCGGAGAATGCGCCGGCTCAAGAGGCCGCTGGTTCAAATGGCGAGGAGACTGGTGCCGGCGGCCCTGGCCTCTGGGATTCCGAGGCCCAGATCCAGGTCGCCCTGACCGATCTCCAGTCTGATGAAAACACTCCATTCTACTCCGCGACTACGTTCGAGGATCTGAAGCTGTAGGCATACCGGTCCATTTAGCTCTAAATGTCCCACACAACATCTAACAGATGCCGACTCTCAGGAAACCGGAGATCCTGCAGGCCCTGCTTGCCCTAGGCTTCCATAAGCCTTCCAAGATCCAGGGCACCGGCATCCCGCTCATGCTCAGCGACCCGCCCCAGCACCTCCTCGCGCAGTCCCAGTCAGGAACCGGAAAGACGGCCGCCTTCTCCATCGGAATGTTGTCGCGCATCGACCTCACCCAGCCGGACGTGCCCCAGGCACTGGCACTTGCCCCAAGCCGAGAGCTTGCCCGCCAGATCGAAGATGTCATCGGCGCCATTGGGCGCTTCTGCACCGGTCTCAAGGTTGCCGCCGCTGTGCCCGGCGGTCTGCCCCGCGGAGAACGTGTTCAGGCAAACGTAATCGTTGGTACGCCGGGCACGGTCTTCGACGTCATCAAACGCCGCCAGCTCGACCCCTCGAACCTCCGACTCCTCGTTATTGACGAGGCCGATAACATGTTGGACGAGCAGGGTCTTGGCGACCAGTGTATGCGCATCAAGCGGTACGTGACCTCTGCGTTCCCTGGTCCCTCGCCCCTTGTCACTTTGCCCGACCTCGCGCTCGCATCTCGCTTGAGGACTAACATTAACATTCCGCCCGCGTAGCATGCTTCCTCGTGAAATCCAGGTGCTCCTGTTCTCCGCCACCTTCCCCGAAAAGGTCCTGCGCTATGCCGATCAGTTCGCGCCGAAGGCCGTTAAGATGACGCTTGCGGCGAGCGAGCAGACGGTAAAGGGCATCTCCCAGATGTACATGGACTGCCCTAGCGAGAAGGACAAATACGATATCCTTTGCAAGCTTTACGGTCTGATGACTATCGGCTCCTCTGTCATCTTTGTCAAGGTATGTTGATCCGCTCGTGTTGTGCCCCTGGGCTAGACTAAACTAACTCAACTCCCCCTGGAGACCCGTGAAAGCGCGAGCGAAATCCAGAGGCGAATGGAAGCCGACGGCCATCGGGTTTCGGCTCTCCATGGTGCCTTTGAGGGCTCGGAGCGTGACGCCCTGCTCCAGGACTTCCGGTCTGGAAAGTCCAAGGTCCTGATCACGACCAACGTTCTGGCGCGTGGCATCGATGTATCCAGCGTGTCCATGGTCATCAACTACGATATCCCCATGAAGGGCCGGGGAGACTCCGCGCCCGACCCGGAGACGTACCTCCACAGGATCGGCCGCACTGGTCGATTTGGGCGCATCGGCGTCAGTATCAGCTTCGTCTACGACAAGAAGAGCTTCCAGGCCCTGAGCGAAATCGCCACTAAGTACGGCATCGACCTCGTCCAGCTGAGCCCGGATGACTGGGACGACACGGAGAAGCGGGTGCAGACGGTGATCAAGTCCAACAGGGCCCAGGCCGGGTATGCACCCAGCGCGACGGATCCCCAGGCTGGTTCGGCGTAGGGCGCCGGCTGGCGTGCCAAGACTTTGTCGACTCAAATGTCGTACTTTTGATGGGCGTCTGAGGGCCATTGGGGGATTTGATGGTGGGTGGTTCAGGGAGTGGAATGAGGGGAGAAGGGCGGCGAACATCTTTAACACGAGTCGGCCTGTACAGCCAACTTGGCTGAGCTCAGCAGCATTATCACGGGTTTCGAGGCTGGATCGTCACGGCTATATCATCGGAGGCGGATGGGGAATATTTGATGGTCTGTACGCAAGCAGGGCGCTAAGACGCAGATGTGAAGAGGAATTCCCTCGAAAAGCAATGGTTGATGTGTTCCTATTTGATACCAATATTCTTGTTCACGCGTACACTTTGCCGTCTAGTAGATGGCTGCTCGCGATTGTCCACTTGACGGTTCGTGTTGTGACGGTTTCACGTTGGCGCTTTGTCGAGCTCGACGTTGTGACAGGACGTGGGGCGACACTTCTGCTTCTTTGTGGATTCTCTAGGTGATCGATATAGGCATACATGGGAAGTTCCGGCGTGATGAGGGAGTAACTGGTGTGATGAGGTCTTGCGGGCTTTGTCACTAAGTAGAAGGAGGTGGGTCTACGTTGTGACTTGAGGTTCAGGGGCCGTTTGCTGGGTTTCGGCGGGCGCGTATACGCGTTGTGATGAGGAATTGTTTCATGCGGTGGTAGACTGGAGGGCCCGGGACACGAAAGGAGGAGACGGTGGGTAACTGCGAAACGTCGCGGGAGGCTTTTGGTATTGTAGCCCAAGTAGATAGTGGTGGGAGACCATGTTTCCCCGTGCCGCTCTTATTTGATGTTCGTCTATTGCAGTATATATCTGCGCCTCCAATCTTGCTTTGGGTGTCACCGTAGGTCTGTCAGGAACAGATGAAGTGCGATTCCCAGAGTTTCTAGAACGACTCCGTACATAATGCAGGTTGGCGTTGCTGCTCCATAGGTATCCTGCGATGCGCGGGGAGCGGAGACTAAATCAAGTCTCCGCGTCACAGGGCGTCGGCCAGAGCGCCATCACACCCATCGCGTATAAGTAGACTAACACGTTCCTCTAGATGAGACCGCCCGAGCGTCCGGCGCAGGTGAAAGATAGCTCAACGGTCCCCAGATACCAGTACTCACCACTTTCCAACGTCGATTGCCTACAACATGACTTTTGCAATGGATATTCAGTCGAAGCTGTTCCCCAGCGAGCCATTCTTCGACGTCGGCAAATACAGCCGCGCCGTCAGCACCGAGAGTCCAGAGGCGCAGACCTGGTTAGACCGCGGCCCTACCTGGACATATGCTTTCAACCACGGTGAGGCACTGACCTGCTTCACGCAGGCCGTCGCGCACGACCCCGAATGCGCCATGCCGTAGCGGTCATTATCCGGAAACGGCCCACTGAGGCGGAGGCCGAAGCTGATGTCCCGGTTGCGGCGTCATGCTTCTGTCAGCTCGGGACGCAGGATACGTGTGGTTCAAAGCCCGGCTGCTGCTAAGGCTAGAGAGGTATCTCGACAATAAAGGGGTAAGCATATATAAAAAGTAGGAATCAATACAGAAGATGGATATCTCGAATCTGCGGCAATCATTGGGTGTTTGACGGGTGAAGCTGGGGTCAGGAAAAGAAGGGGACGCTCTCCGACGGGGCGGGTAAGGAGCGGGGCGGGCCCCGTATAGGTGGGGCCGGACCGGGAGTTTGGCTTAGCGGCGGGTACTAAAGAGCGGCGACTTTGTCCGAGTCTGGCGGCGGACATGCTTGATAATGACGCTCCGCGGCGCCGGTTCGCGCAAAAAAGTCGCCGCGCTCATCCTCAACTGCCCCGCGCGCACTTCGCCCCTTCCAGCGGGGCATCGCAACTGGGGGCATGGCTGATGGTTACCATCACATCACCGCTGCCATCCCGCGCAGTGGACCGGTCTCCATCTCCGGCCAGGATCGGCACCGCGTGTGACCCCTGCCGCAAGTTCCGTCCGTGTTCGGCCTCTCCGCCGTCTCCCTGCTCTTCCCTTCATCATGTCACAGCCACGAACCACTGAGAATCTCAACTCACCATGCGACCTCTAGGTGAGCGCAAGATACGATGCTCCCGCGGCAGCCCGTGCGAGCCATGTGCCCGCTTAGGCTTGCGCTGCGACTACTCTGTCGCAAAGCCCCTAGGACGGCCGCGCCGGTGCCCCGAGCGCGATGAGGACTCTTTCATCTCGGGGCGATCCCCTCGCACTCCCAGCCCTATCCTTCAGGACGGTTTTCGTGGCGCCAATGACTTTCCCGCCGATGATTCTGTGCAGATGCCAGATCTGCTTAGCTCCGTCCCGTTCCTCGGACCAAGCCGCCCATTCTTCACGTGGATGGTGGACCGTGGTGGGTCGAGCTAATGCATCTGGGTCGACTGGACCCCGGGGGGGAGGGGGAACTTTGTAATCCGGGGCAATCGATGCCTTCTCCAAGGCGGGAGGGTGTCACGAGAGGTTACCGACTTTCTGTGATTGCGTCGAGCACCTCGAGCCGATGGCTCCCTTCATCCTGCAGTTGCATGGGGTTGGTCCGCAAGTAGCTGTCCGCTATGGAGGGCGTTGTCGACCGGTTGCTCTCCATCGAGGAACTGCGCAAGTCGACGCAGGTAGCCGAGGGAGTATTACGCTGCCCAGCCTGCTTCGACATCGACCAGAAGCTATCCGACGTCTCTGGCAATGCCCAGCTTCTCGGGTCCCTTTTACTCGCCATAACCGCCTGCTACGGCAAGGTATTTATCCATCAGCAGCACGTGTCAGCCGAGTCTACGAGTAACGCGAGCCCCATACGGCTATTCCTAGGCGACGATGCGCAGGAAGGCAACCTAGTCGAGTCGTTGCTCGGCGGCCATGACTACTGGCGGCTATTGAAGGCCAGTTTCGACTCCGAGCTAGACGGCCTCGCGTCGGTCTGCGAGGCAGCGGCGATTGCACATGAACGGGCACGAGGAGCGCGGGGAGGGGATCCCCTTCCAACGATTGGCCGTACCGGGCTGCGTAGACCATCCGATGGACGCTTGTCCGAGGAACCCCGGCTCCAGAGCCTCCTTTTCTTGTTTCCGCATGGCCGATCAAGTCCGGAACGAGATTGGCAACCTGCAGAAGCAAGTGCCACCAGGCTCGTGAAAGTTGCTGCGATATAAAGGATACCACACAAAGAATTTCCGTCCGGGCGTTTCCTTTCGACTCTTTCCCCCTGGGTTGGTATCATAAGGACCCTTGGATGTGGAAAACCTAGTCTACTGTGCACTGGCAGTAGAAAGGCGGACTCGGCAAGCCGGTGACTAGTGCCGCTAGTGGCCGCAGGGACTAGAAAAGAGAAAAAAAAAAAAAAAAAAACCAATTCCCCGCTGGTACAACTCAAGCCGCCCAAGTACAAATGTACATTTGTACTTATGCCCTTCCGGTCCTGGGTGCAGCAACTTTCCGCCACTTGATCTTGCTCGTATCCCACATCACTCCACGCTGTCTCCGGAATCCTACCAACTTCGTTCTCAGGTGCTCTGTTTCAACCCATGGAGAGACGGGATGCGAGCCCTTCATGCCAGTCTTACCCCTCTAGACTCTCATGTCGTCTTCCCCTGAACCGATAAGATCCAGCATGGCGGAACAGAAGCCCGCGGTGCGGGTGACGGAAGAACCATGCAGCTCAAACACTCAAGTGGACGATGAACCCCCCGACGGGGGTTACGGGTGGGTGTGTACCCTTGCTGCCGCAGTAGTCAACGCACACTCCTGGGGCTTCAACACCGCATGCGCCGTCTTCCTAGCGCACCATCTCACACATAACACCTTCCCAGGCGCATCAAGGCTCGATTAGGCCTTCATCGGATCCCTGAGCCTCACAGCAACGTTCCTGATATCACCCGTCGCCACGGCCGCTACCCAGAGATTCGGGATACGCAGGACCAAGTTCGCGGGCGTCATCCTCGAGACAGCCAGTCTCATCTGCGCCAGCCTAGCGACTGAGGCGTGGCACATGTTCCTCACCCAGGGCGTACTCTTTGGTTCGGGGCTTGGCATGCTCTTCATCCCCGTCGCCTCCGTCGTGCCGCAGTGGTTTACCACGAAGAGGCCGCTCGCGAGCGGCATCTCTCTCTCCGGTGCGGGCCTCGGCGGACTCATGTACTCTCTCGCAACGGAAGCACTCATTCGCAGCCTGGGCCTCGTGTGGGCATACAGGATTCTCGGCATCCTCGCCTTCACCGTCAACACGAGCTGCGTGCTCCTGATCCGCGACCGCATTAAGCCGACGCGATCACAAAAAGCAGCAATGGATCCGGAGCTCTTCAACAACGGAGGGTTCGCGCTCCTAGTGGGGTTCAGCTGCTTTACCATCTTCGGATACTTCATCCACATCTTCAGCCTCGCCGACTATGGCCAGTCGATCGGCCTCACCCCGTCCGAGGCGTCGCTCGTAAGCGGGCTCTTCAACCTAGGCCAGGCCGTGTGCCGGCCCCTCGTCGGATACTTCAGCGACAGCGTGGGCCGCGTCAACATCGCGGGCGTCGCTACGTTTCTGGCGGGCGTGATATGCATGGCCGTGTGGGTGAATGCAAAGAGCTACGGGGTGCTGGTCTTCTTTGCTGTCGGCGAGGGACTTGTGGCCGGGAACTTTTGGGCGACGATAGCGCCGTTGGTTGCGGAGGTTGCTGGCTTGGGGAGGGTGCATTCCGGGATGAACCTCGTGTGGCTGAGCATTATCGTGCCGGCGACATTTTCCGAACCGATTGCGTTGGGGATAACCACAGCTACGGATAGATATTTGGGCGCGCAATTGTTCGCAGGGTCCATGTATATAGCTGCATCGGCTTGCTTGGGTTGGCTTCGTATACGGAAGCGGGGGTGAGCGGAGTATATATATACTTCTAACATGAGATGGAGAATTACTCGACATGCATCCAAATATAACGGATGAGAGGAAGGTAGCCTCGTCGAAAGCTCACTTTGGATGTTGGAAGAACGTGTTGTGGCTTCGCAGAGCGTTCGGCATCGTCGAGCGGGTTGGTCCGAGTCTCCGGGGCGAGGTGTGGGAAGCGGCGCCTATATCACGCGCCACCCAGTCTTTAAGCGCCTGGTCGGCGGCTAAGCTCGACGAGCCGCCAGCCACTCAGGACGTACAAGTGCTCGCTGGTGGGGCGCTCCGGTCATCTCAGCCCCGCTTTGTCTCCTTTGGGCCCTTCCCGCTTCTCGCTCCAGCGCCAACACCTCCCGGTTCCTGGGTACCTGGCCTTCATCCGGAAATAGCTCTTCGTTTCGGCCCCCTCGCATGGCTTGGCGGCGGCCGCTGCTTCCAGGTCGACGCGATGCCTGGCGTCATCTTGGCATGACCCTAGATCCTCAAAGGGTGCCAGACAAAGACAGGAACGGGCAAGCGCCGCCGTCGTCCTGTCTTATCCGAAACGAGCAGGGGGCGGTGCCCTGACGTCTGCAGGAAAGGATGTGAGCCTATTGGTATGACGTCGAGCGCGGCGCCCCGAATCGCCCTGTGATAGGCGCAGAGTCCCCGGGGTTTAGCGCCCTGATGGATGAACGGCGGGCAAACCTTACGGCCATGGGGCCGCCGTCTCTTCTTTCGAGTCTCCCCGCGACCGCAGAGAGCCCGGGTGGGCCCGGTCTGGAGAGAAGAGCCAACAAGCAACTCCTTTTCTGAAACCGCAGGATGACGGCCAGACCTCGCGGGCGGCTAACAATGTCGCTGCTTGTTGGCTGGTCGCGCAGTGCTTCTCGACCTAGCTCCGGCTGGTGCCGGCTCACGGCCCCCAATTTCCTTGGTCAAGTCTGCTGAGGCTCGGCCGCTCCCCTGCATCTCTTCCTCAGTCCCATTCTTCGCGCCCTGGTCCTCACAGGGAACCTCCATGCGCGCTGGGTGTACTTGCTCACCCCCCGGCCCCCACACTCGCGTCTTTCGTTGGTTACCGCCGCTATTCCTGGCGGCGGCATATGGCATCATGGAAGCTGGCTGCCTGCGGGCCCCGAGTTGCGGCCCTCGAGGTCTTATAGTTCTTTGTATCCCTTTCTTTGGTGACATTCTTCCATCCCTTGCTCCCGCTCCTTTCTCTCCTTCGCCTTTGAATTTCCTTTATTCTTGTGAAGGGACCCTTGGATGCCCCACGCGGCATTACCTCCTCGTACCACCTCACCCAGCGTTGTCGTGTGAGATTTACACTTTCTCCCTCGATATCCAAACCATGAGAGACGCACAGACGAGCTCGACGGGTCCATACTAAAAACATGCCTCTCTCTGGCTTCATCTATCAACCCCCCAGAATTTCCATAGAATGGCCCCCAAGCCTCGTCTCTCCCCACCACCTTGGACGACGACACTCCTACTCCTCGCCACGGCGGCGACACATGCCCACTCCCGCTACAACAGCCCGAAGGACGTGGCGAGTCTCGTCCCCGAGTGCGCGCGGCCTTGCTTCGAGTCCTTCATCGATGTCAACTTCCCGGGCATCGACTGCGGCGGGACGGACTCGGCGTTGGAATGCGTCTGTCGGCCTACCGGTGCTTCGGGGTTCACAGTCGGCGAGGGTGCGGTCCAATGTCTTCTCGCGGCCACGTCGACGGGGATATGTCCCGAAGAGGATGCCGATGGTGAGTCTGCACCATGGCTGCGGCTAGTGTCTGGTAGATGTCTGATGGCCGCGGACTAACTCCTCGCTAGAACGTACAATACGCACGGCGCTTTACATGTGCGAGGATCAGATGGACGCCGCCCAGCCGACGCACACTGTAATACGGGCTACCTTTCGTCTGGACGAGTCGTCGAGGCTGGTCGTCCCGACGCCTGACCCAACAACTCCCACCACTACGAGTCTCCCCGTCACCGATACCCCAACTACCAAACCTCCCACTAGTGAACGCCCAACCACCACCTCATCTCCCATCACCATCACCACGTCCCCATCCGAAACCTCTAGTGAGCCTACCGAAACTGAAACCGAAACCGGACCGGCGTCAACCCCCAGCGATACAGGGGAACCCGAGGATGAGGACTCAGACTCCAGCACCCTCGGCACCGCCGAGATAGCAGGCCTAGCTGCGGGACTAGGTGCCGCCGTCGTTATCGCCCTTCTCGCAATCTGCCTCGCTCGGCGCCGCCGCAAGAAACACTACCCTGACGTCGAGACGAGCTTTTTCATGTCCAGCGATAGGCTCAAGGCGCTCTCGCGGCGCTTCACCGTCCTGCCCAGGGGCGATAACATCTCGGCTCCGCTCCACGGGTCGCCGAACGCTGTGCCCAAGGAGTTTCCCATGGGTCAGTTTGCGCCCATGGAGAGCCGGAATCAGGCATTTTCCATCCCCACGGCTCACACCGGGGGCCCGACGGTGAAGATGGTTCCTTCCGGAATGGCGTCCCCGGTGGCCGGGCTCGCAGTGACCGCCGCCTCGGCGGTGCCTATGGCAGTAGGCGGTCCAAGCACCCCGCAGAACAGCCGGCAGAGGCCCGTCTTGTCCCTCACTATCCCGGCAACACGCTCAGATGCCCCGGCCGACCAGTCGAAACCTGCGTCCGAACAGGAGGAGTCCCCGCCCAGGATCCTTGTCACGGCTCCAACCTTCAAAAACGGAAATGCCGCGAAGAGCACACCCAAGGCAAAGACATCGAAACCCGCAGTCTCACCGGCGAACGAAGACGACAGTCCTCTGACGGAATTCGAGGAGGACGACCGCGACAGCCCTATCCAGATATGGCGCCCCCCGTCCGCCGCACCACAGTCCGCCACGACAATGTACGTCGCCGACAAGTTCGGGAACTGGGTTCTCGCCGACGAGCGGCAGAAGAAGCGGGTATCCCTCGCCGAGCTGGAGGGGTCCTCCCTCATCGTCACCCGCGGCGGAGACGATTCTTTCCCCGTCCCGGGCCCCCCGTCAAGCGCTGCTGAGGCCTCCGAGGCCGGAGCCGCGGCGCTACGTCCTCCAGCCGAGTTGTACAAGCGCGGTGAGGAGAGGCGGGGCATGCAGTCCATGGCGTCGAGCGTGTACTCGTCAGACATACCCGCCTGGAACCCCCCCGCTCCACCGCTACCCACAAACCCCATGATGCCGAGGCCGCTTAATGCGAGAGCGGGGAACCCGCCCCCGCGCCAGCGGTACTCGCCCGTTCTGAACCCCTTCCTGGACGACGAGGGAATATCGCCCGTCCGGTCCGTCTACTACAACACGCGGCGCGCTCAGGCGTCCACGCCACAGACCGGTGCGCCAAAGGGCCCGCGCGGCATGCGCTCGCCGCCCGGCCAACCGAGCCCTACACTCAGCGTGACGAAGCCCGCGGTACAAGCGGCTAACAACGACGCCCGGCCGTCTAAACTGCGGGACCCCCAGCCCCGTACTTATAGCCCGGCACCCCCAGTCCCAAGCGCCTCCACGGCGCCAGCGCCCTCCCCCGCGCAATCAACCCCGACCTCCCTCCTCGAAAAGCGCGTGGGGCCCGAAAAGGCCGCGAGCCTGTCACTTCGGGACTCGGAGACCTCGAGAGGGAGCGGGGGAAGCGGGGGTAGGGGCAGGCGGGGACAGTTGCCGAGCACGCCGACGTGGAAACCGCTCATGACGCCCGAGCGGAGAGGGGATGATTTATATCTCAGCTTACGCTAGTCCTCATTGTCCTTCTAATATCCAGCATGCTTTTTTTCCTCTTTGTATCTGACAGGTGGGAGGCGGGGAAGATGAGAGGCGGTTTAATGATGTTTTTATACCCTGTATACTAGTCGGTGAGAAGCATATATAGAGCGGTATATGAAAGTACATGTGAGGAGGTAAACTTAGGTTAGTTGCATTCAATCTACCAGTTCTCAGCAAGTAGCAGGTGTTCGATAAGGAATCGTACGTTAGGGGAGCCACTTCACTTGGGCGACCCAAAGTCTCCGCAAGCCAAAACACCAACACTCAACTCCGTTAAGGAGCCATATCCACGCTTCTTCCCCTCCAATCCTTCGCCACGTGCTAGCACATCCAACTTTCTGCCCCGTCCAGAGACCTTCCCTTGTTCGCCGTGCCCTCAGGGTAACTCTTCGATTCAGCGTACGGGCCATATGCCGACCAGACCTCTCCTTTCTCATGACCGTTATGCCGAGAACCTCCCCAGTTGCTCCCGAGACTGCGTTGCCTCCGTGTGAAGTGGTGATAACTGGACCTAAGGGTCGGGGCAATTTCATGAAGACAACCGTATCTAGAGATTGCGCAGGCGTCGTGGTATCACGGCCTGTAGAAGTCCATTGAATCATCGAACCGAGTCCGAAGCACTCATATAGGCCGTGTCATTCGATGTAGGGAGGCGAGCAATGACGGGCCTGCGCGGCCCAGGCCATGTGTTCGGACTATCCTCCACGCGAACCTATTTCATTGGATAGAGAACGAAAAGGAGTAAAAGAGTGAAAAGCATGAGAATGCCAGTCGCAACCCACATCGCAATCCGCTGCTTCAAAGACCCGCGCACTATATCGTCGATGACCGTGGCAACAGCGGCAAGAGCGAACACAGCGGTTTGGAAACGTGCGGACCCGGCCGTCGCCCTCAGAGACGAGAAATCAGGCATTCCGAAAGAATCATTCTTCTCAGAGCTGTCCTTCTCCATCTTTAAGGCTTAAGCCAGAAAAATCAAGGACCCCCGTGACCAACACTATGCTTTTTGAAACAGTGAGGCAGCCAGCATAATGGGTCATGTAATAGACTTCGGTGGGCCATACGAAGTGATGGCAAACCCCTTTTAAATGGGTCGTAAAAGGAAGGTTAAGAAGGTCGCGACGAATGGAGTGTGATGTCCACAACAGTAATTTCCCCTCAGCCCCCCTTGATCCGTCAAGCCTGTATCTCTCGACCTCCAAAAAACGTTTCTCTTTTGGAACAGTGTAAACGCAATGGCGTCAGTTAGTACCACAAAGATGAGGCGCACGACGTGAACCGACTCCGCGTCATGTACGTAAAGCAGTGAGGCGAGAAATACCATCGTGAAGACGACCGTTGCGTACACCCACCCAATGTGCACAGCAGATTCCAGGACCCAGGAACCCAGTTTGGCGATGAATTCTCAGGGATAGAACATACCCCTGATATATCTCCTGGCCCCACCTCGGACTCCTGTTCAATCTGTGGAGCATGATCCGAATCTTGGTCTCGGTGGATGCCGCGGCTCTCGCCGGCATCTCGGACAGGACTTTTATGCGAATGATTCCCCTGGTGCTTTACAGACAAGCATTTAGGATAAGCGTGACGAGGATGAGAAAGCTCAGGTAAAACCTCCAGGTGGGCGGGCTGGATCTTGCAATGGCCTCGCCATTCAAGAAAACACCACATGTCCCCCAACACCACCCAGCTGCACTAATCGGAGAGATGGCCTTGCGTCCCGGGCGAGAGGTTGGAACACATTCCGATGAAAGCTCCGATTGAGACAGTGCTGAAGTAGGCGGTAGAAGCTACGTATCGCTTCCTCATCAGAGACCAATCCCTCACGGACAATTCCAGGAGTCTCCGATACTATCGACCCATGGTATCGGGATAGTTGTCGTATTTATCGTACTATGAGCGTCGCATAGGGCTCCGAATTGGAATTTCCATCGCACCATCTTTCCCTATGATATTGAGGGGACCTGGTGACGATAGCTGATTTTCCGGAATTGGGAGATATTGGCCCCTGGAGCGGGTATCTGGAGCCATTGTCTCTAGTTTCATTTGGTCCGCTGGAGCATCTAGCGAAAGCCTCGTCGCACATGTATTGGCAAATTGGAGGGGCCGTTGGATTCGGAACGGATCGCCCAGAGCTCCCACATCATTCTCGCTCTTGGTCTCTTGGTTGAGACCACGAGGAGGATGCAGCGAACATGCCACTTGTCGTTTTCCTTCTTGAAGGATCTTGGCCGTCCAAGGTACAAGTGAGCGTGCGCCGGTTACATCGCCGACGGGTGCATCTCACCTTGTTGGTTCACTTCGTCCACCTTTCCCAGTTGAGTGTTGACGCTCAAAGCAGTAGGCTTGGCTCCTCCAGTGTGGGGCTTTGTATTTCCCTCGCCATCAAAGGTAGGGACACTTTGAGAAGATACTCCCATATCAGTGAGGTGTGGATCACCTGAGGCGTTAGCTTTGGAGTCTTGAATCTTAGAGTCGGCGCCGTCCACTCCGTAACTCCTCGTTGGTGGACCCTGCTGTCCCGAGTAGTATCTCTCCAGCTCCATTCTCCCTCAGGAAGCTTCCGTTGTTTCGTCTTCCTTCGTATGGGATCTCCTCTTCGAACAGGGAGCGTCGTCAGCGTGGTCCGTAAGACGTCTCCTCTCCCTTGAAGTCCCAACAGAATCAAAGAGCCAGAGGGCTTCTTGGTATGTATCTGGATACGTGAATCGGCGACACATGACTGACGGTCGAGCATCGGTGCGCCGGGATTCTTCCGGAACATCTACTGAGTCGGAGTCTCTAGGGTGTTGGAGGCGTCCCTGAGCCGTCGGGGGTGGTGGAGGCACCCGCACAGTGGAGTTGAGAACTAATGGGTTGAAGACCAAGGACTGTCGACTTTCAGCCAGTGTTTTTGGGCCAACTTGCTCGGCTGACGTGGCTAGGGGCTGTAAGCCTTGCGCGGGTCCTGTTCCAAGCGGGACCGAAGTCTGTTCTCGAGACTGACGTGCAAAACCGACAGCATCACGATCTAGGTGAACATTTCGGCCCACACCCGCCCCCGGAGCTTCATTGTGTACACGTTCGTTTGACTCCGTGACTTTTGGATACGAACCCGAAGGGCTTTCACCGGGACGATCGTGTGGCGGCATGGCGTCTACACCGGAGGGGAAAACGCTCGGATTTGTCGCGGCTCGGCCATGAGGTGATACGATAGACGAAGAAAGTGGAGCAGGGAAATAATCATACCAATGAAGAGCTGGACCGGCGAAAGTTGAAGTCCTGCGTAAGTATGCTAAAGACGGCGTAGATAGGATACGGAGAAAAGCAGTGGTAACGTAACGCCGAGAAATGGAAGGCGTGATGAAGGCGGATGACTCTGAGGCAAGTGCATACCATCGCCGTTGACTCTTTCCCCAATCACGAGCGTCAAACATTCCACGAGCTACGAGTTTCCCACTTTCGAACAATGGCTCCAGAAATATAGGAGACGGATATATTATGCCTAACACACGCCTCCCTGTACCTCCGCTACGTGCCATTAACCCCAGATTATACAAACATATCCATCCTACCGCGTCAGGATCGATCTCATCGGGATATCCCAGTAGTAGCCAGCGACAGCCATGGCCCCAAAACTCATCGTAAACGCCATCAGCACATTCACATCATTGTTGTCCAGAAGATTCAGCCCGCTCTCTACAACCCTGCTGGGCTTTCCGTCTCCGAAACTCGGCTTCCGCTGCTTGGCCTTCGGATCGTACTTCTTCTTCAGCAACTCCTCGTCAACATCAACAGTCCCTCCATGCGTCTCGTCCGTATCTTCCGCCGCTCGCCCGCTCTCTCCAGAGAGCGCGGCGCTCTCGATGGCAGCGCGGATTTCGTGCGTGGATTCCGACCCGACCAGGACGCGCACGCCCCCCTCGCCCTCGATGATCTTCCCACTGCGGTTGTCCCTCACTGTTCGCTGGAACAGGCCGCCAAGAATGCTGTCGAGGATGCTTCCGAGAGCCCCCCACAGACTAAGTCCGGCAAAAAACACCGCGCGCCGCTCCCACGACCAGGCCCCGCCTTCAATACCCTCGCCCTCGCCGCATGCAGGTAGAAGTAACATGGACGAACCAACGAGAAGGGTCGAGCCTAGAAGGCCGGCCAGAGTCCCGGTAAGTGTAACTCCTCCGTTGGTACCCGGGGGCACCTTTCGCAGGGTTGGCGACGTGATGAGGCGCGGGTGGCTCTTGGAGAGAATCCCGAGCTCGGAGCTGAAGGTGTCGGCCGCGACAGCTGCGTAGTTTGCGATTATTCCAATGACGAGTAAGTCGCCGCCCCAAGGATAGCAAGTGTCAGCTGTCTCGCCGAGTTCATATCGTCGATCTCGAAGGAGCCTTGCGTGGAAGAGGGATAATATAGTCGCTACGATCGAGTTCGCAAATACTGGAGAGGGACAGAGTGTCAGCGTGCTGTTTCAACAACGGGTGAGCATGCTACCAACCTTGCACGTGTGTTCTCGGACCCTCGCTTCCCGGTGTCCCCTTGGATGGGACGGTCATTGTTGCTTTTACATCCTTCTTGATCTATGAAGGTCATCAGCATGGCGGACCCGGTTGGTATTCGCGTCCACCCACAAAACGAACCTTTGTAACTTTTGTTCCCAGGAGGAAGAATATACACAAGAGCGCAAACGGAAGGTTCCATGGATGGTATGCGTGCGCGATAGCAGTGACGGAGGCAGCGACTATTCCTCCGGGGGTCAGCGACCTGTGGGACCACGCACGATACACCAGAGCCAGAATGGCCGGGACCGCGATCACCAGCTTCATCGTGCGTGTCTGTCTATGTATCGTCTCTAGCTTCGGATAGCGGTATCGGTCGCGTCAAGAGGGAGGGAGGCTCGATACGATGATTGGAGCACGCAATTGCCAATGCGCTTCTGCGCAGGAGGGCCCGAGTTCGCTGACGACGCGGGGTTTTTGCTGTTGGAAGTTTGCTGAATCTCGTCGAAAACACAAAAGATCGTCGAGGTCAGCAGCTACAGGCTGACGTCAGGCGAGCTTACCCCCTGGGGTCCGACCGAATGGAACCTTTGAGGCCTGTGGGGTATGCCCCACTACAGGAGCTAGGGCCAGGGATCAGCTGCTGTAGCAACAAGCTTTTAGGGCTGCAGGTGCGAGTCTGACGTGTCGCTCGCATTGCTCAGCTGGAGCAGCAGATGGATGAGACCCTCACTGAAAGGCAGGAGCCAGCGGACTTCCGTTTTGGATTCGGCTCCAATTTTTTCATGTTCGCTTTCATCTGATGGCAATACCCAAGACTACTTTCAGATGGCACGAGAGCTGCCCGGCTCGATGATGATCTTGTCGTGGGCATTGCTTCGTATCGAAGTCATAGCCAACGGCAACATGCCGCTCTATGATCAATCCTTGGATGTTTTCTCCATCGCGGAAAAATGCGCCGTCAGTGCCGCTGGATGGTCTTCAATGGACTTGGCAGTGACCAAGCCCACCAGTCGTCGAACTCGTTAATCTGCCTCCCCGACCTTTGGATCCCGTCAACAGCGTTTCTCGCTTCAGGAATAGGGTCGCTTCTCTCTTGTTGGGTGCCGAACTTGTTTGTATGAGAATCTCCTGCCAAATATGGTGTTGGGTAAAGATGTCTCGAGCTTTCCCAAGTCCTCACCGTTGAGCCCTTGGTTCCAAGCACCCGTTGACCATCTCACGTGTAGGATATGGAGATGCCCCATCGAGTGAGGTGCTTATCTCAACTGAAAGAAGAGAGCCGATTCTGTTTCATAACGATGATGTCTTGTCGACTTACCTTCCTGTTCCCTGGCCTTTGGCTTAGCACACCCAGGCATCTGTCGTTTACTTTGACCTGTGGTGGACGAGTTATAACACTCGGTGGAAGGGCCAGGGAGGAAACTGGGGGAGTACTTTCGCGAGGAACTTGGAATATGGGGTTCTAACAGGGTATAAAGTAAGGAACTACTATCCCAGGGAACGTCAACACTGCGTCCTCACAGAGTCTAGAAGACCGCTCGTCCGGTGTCGCCGCTGATCAAAAAAAAAAAAAAAAACTAAAAAAAACTTATCACTTACTGAGCGCTAGGTTAGCCAAGGACTCGAAGATTGCCGATCCGCCAGTATATTCGCCCCTAAGACTGAGATCACAACTGGTGAAAAGACGGCTTGGCTCTGCAGCACATCGATCTTGGCCTTGTCCTCCAGTCGCAGGCTACAAATTCGCGGCGGGAATCGATCAAAAACATCGAAGTTCGCCTCGATTCTCTAAGGCTCCTAAGCGAAACTACGCTGTCACTACGGTGATGAGGCCGGCCACAGCGTTTACATATCCCGTACTGCTAAGAGATGTTTGCGCGGCCTGGAGTGGCCTCTAACGCCATTTAACAATCAGGGGGTTCCATCTACCTTGTAACCATCGGCTGATGGGACTGACAAACGGTGAGCTGGCAGTATTTTCTGATGTCTTTACGGCCAGTGCGGACGCAGCGCCAGGGTTGTCGCCAGGAGTTGAACCAACGCTACCTTTCCGTACTAGAGGTCCGGAAACCTCGGTGCATAAGCTTTGATGGTTATAACCGAAGTGTGTTGTGAAGACTAGACTTCCTCACTTTGTTATGGCGATAGTCTCACATCAGGGGAACGTCTTCATCTCACCAAAAGGGGACAGCGGAAAGGCGAGGACTGGTAGAGTCCTGATGGATGTCCTCACGCAACCCGCCTTCCCATAGTATGCTATTTTCACGCATAAAAAGTAGGGCTCGTCTAATTCTTGTTGTACCTGGTGCCGCCTTTGGGTTTACGACTTCTGCCCATACAGGTCTTCCCCGAGGCATAGATAACTCGAAACTTGCCGGATGCTTCACCTGAAGTAGTCTCCCCTATCCTGAGATATAACACGTTGGGATTCGGGGCCGAAAAACCGCGTTGAGGAAACCATGGAAACTTACACGGGCTTTTCGCTATGCTTCCCTGCTAATATATCAGCTAATTCTGCTTCGTCGAAGGATGTCGCTTCTACACTTTCAACGCTCAGAGGCCAGTCTAACTTAGCCGATACAGCCCAGCCTTCTCAAAGAATATCCTCTATCCTATCATCTACGCGGCATACACGACGCACATTTTACACAGAACCTTTGGAAGGGAATTATTTTATTAGTTGACGTCTGCCAGATCCCGAGACATGAAGGGCCAGAATTTGCGCTTCGTTGCACTTGTGTTTGATGCCAGGAGACTGAGATGGGATGGTTGCAGTGTGACTCTGTCCTTGAGTCTCAGAGACGGGTATGATCTGTCAAATCCCACGGGGACGTGAAGATAAGTCTAGTGCTAGGAGGGACGCATACACTAAGGAAGCCTTTGGTGGAGCTCCTCCTCTGCTATCTAAAACTTGCCCTTTTGTCGTCCGGGGTCCTGGGGGAACATCACGAGGTGCGCCACAGTCTCGCTCTTTGATCTATGGTCATCTTGAAATCATACTGACAACTCCAAAGCCCTTTGAGTGGTTACGCAGTTATTATCCTGGGGTCACACTCTGGGGGCTGGATCAATTTGTCGCTGAATCCTCCAGAGTACACTCTTCCGAGACCTCTACGGCCAGCTTTTCCACCAGGCACAGCCTGGTTACAGAGTAGATTATTTTAAGCGCTTTTCACCGACGTGACGCCTTGGAAAGACTCTTACTACTCATTTAGCTCTTATGGTGCCAGGCCAAGGCTGCCCTTGGCCCAGTGACATGCTTATCTAGATACCATTTGCCCCGAGGCTGTAAGCTGATGTATCCGCCGCTCAGCTCGAGAAGCAGCCTTGGAGGCAACCTTACTCTTGCTCAGGGTATGTACGTGATCGACTAATCATGGCCCTCACAAGCACATCAACGACCTATGGCGCCCACGGATGCTTCTTCCCGAGAACAGCCACAAACGCCTTCTTGTCCAACCCACAACGGATACCCTCGGAGGGGCCTGAACCCTCACTCCCTCGCACAGCCCTTGATCCCCTTTCTCCCGGAGCAGGGTGTGTCGTGTGCCCCGTCATCTAGCAACGCCCCGACCCGCAGCGCCACCAGCGCCGGAACCTCCGGTATCACACATGTCACCGCCCACGGCATGCACAGCTCATCATCCACTTTTCCTCCGGGACGCGTGTACTCCCTCTTTTGTACAACGTGCCGTTCGATAGGAAGATAAATTAAGAGATAGATGACCTATATTAGGGAGCGTACGAGTGTGCCTTGTGACTAGTTGAGGGGGCCGAGGATAATATCTACTAAGTCCCTTCTTCTGAGTCTCTACCCATTGTACGACCGTGAGCCCTTGGACACTGTGGGACGGGAGGCGATGCCTGCTACTTGATTCTCGCGGAATCACGCCGGGATTGCACATCGGCAGGAACACTTCCTCTCTTTAGAGGCTGGTGCTGACAATCAGCTCTCCACATCCGCAGGCGAGTATACGCCAGCCCTGTCACGAAACGTAACGTCAATCCCAAGAAAGCTTACACACCATCTCCACCCACTACTGGCATCGTGGCGGGCGCCCCTGCCTAGGTTATCCGTGGACCTGCAAAGCGCCCCTGCAACGAGGATGAAGGCAGCACTGGTGGAGCGCTTAGCCGAAAGCCACACATGTGAGAACGAGCTGCGTGTTTTGAATCCTTTGTGCACCCCCATCCGCAAAGTGGCCCCCGAGGTGAGGACTCTTCCATAGCTTCTTCGGGCGCTTCTTATGCAGCTAGAAGGCGCGGAGTTTGAGCTGCGAGCAACGGCGTGTTTGATACGTCCGCTCAGCGAGGGCCTACGATAAATTGAGTGTCATGGAGTCATAGGTCTGTAGAACCGACCATGGAACCTATCACGAGGCCCAGCAATCGCAAACTCTCGGTCCCAATCTCACAGCTGGACATTTTATTCCGACGTGCAGTCTGTCTACCGACGATACTCGTGCCACAAGGGAACCATAGGTATATCCTGCAGCCGGTGCGCTCGATGCTTATTCCCATACCTGAACAGACGCATGTCCACGTTCTCTTGCATGTGGCGCCAGCGTGTCTAACGTCAAAAGACTCCGCACGTTCCTGACGCATCGAAGCTCCGAGCTATTCCTTCGCCAAGGGATAGGTGGTGCTCTAGTTCAGAGTCCGAGCCCGCGGTTGAAACCCGGTCCCTCCGATACCCATTATACGAGAGCCGGCGGCCTGAGCGTCGTTACGGGAACGTCCGTGGCTCTGAAAGTCGGGTGGCTGGGTGTCTTAGCCACACTTGCTTTCCTTCTTTATCCTCTCGCTTGGCAAAGAGCCTGACTGTCAGTTACTTGAAGCGCCACCCGAAAGGGGCCAGAAATCTCAACTCAGGTGCGAGAGGATACGGGTGGCTTGCAGAAAAGACGGGAGATCTGCATTAGCCGCGCTCGGCTTCACTCGTGTCCTTGTGCAAGCTGAGCTTGGTGATAAGAGCTGGGTTAGTCTTTGTTATTGCGGTTACGAGTGCGAGATACTTTGTAGTGAAAATTTGGAGATGCTAAGTTGACCCTTAGACTGGGAATCCACTTGTAAAAGAGGGTTGAAGAAGAAAAGCAATAACAGGCACAAGGGGTCCGACACCTCACTGTCAGGACAACCAGGGGAAAGGGCCAGAACCCACAATCGTTGCCGTGGCATCCCACCTGGCCAATCCTAGACAAGCAAGGCTCATCTTCTCACCTGTGCGGCTAGACAGGGCTCGGAATCTTTGATTCGGCTTCAGGAACAGAGTTGACGATCGTCCTGAGACACTGACCTAGCGAGGTCTTGGGTCGTCCGCTCCACGGCATTGTTTCCAGGCTCACGAACCTCTCGCCAATATTATAATTTCTGGGAAGTGGGCACGATCTTCCATTGCTCAAAAGGGAAAGATACGAAGATGATTGCGTGCTTTCTCTGGCGGTGAGCCCACTTACACGCCGCAGATCAAAGCTGGCTTCCCCGGGCTCAGGATGAGACCCCGCGTCTCAGATCCTCCCTATAAACAGGGACATAACTTACATGGTGGCATCTCAGCCGGCAGCGCCCACGCGGGCGCTGCACCTCGGGACGATCTTCTGCAGCCTAATCGCCCACAAGCGACGGTTGGGGCGAGAAAGATAGCGTCCTCACTGCCAAGCCAGCCTTCTGAAACCCACAGACGCTACATCTCTCATAGATCCTCTACTCTTACCACGTGGCGACGCCATGGCCCGGATGGCAACATTGTAGGCATTCCCGCTCGGCAGCTGAGCCTCCGGGCCGCGCTCATTAGCCGTGATTTGATCAGAGCTCACATTTCGGCTCAGTCGGCTCATCGCTAGCGTAGCATGGTCAGATAAAACCACTGCCGTTAGGGCTGGCCGTATCCCGTTCGACCAATTGCATACTCCAGCACTGACTTCCGACAACCTCGCCCCGCGAATGCCTCCGCCCCTCATCACTCCAGCTTTCAGCTCTCTATACTCCCGGAGGCAGTGAGGACGATAACGCGAGATCAGAATCGCCGGTTGGGCCATGTGAGCGTTGACCACGAGACGCATAACAATCTATTCTGCGCGATGTCGAGGGTAATGTGAGGGGTCGAATACGAGAAGCAAGCATGTTGTGAGAATGGCAACAGTTCTGTCGAACGTCAAGGATACCAAGCTTCGGGATCTTTTTCTCCAACGGGTGGCGAGATCTGCATGTGCCGGTCTCCGTGGTGCGGCGTGGTGGAACGGGAGCTTGTAGGCGTGCAATTGGTACGAGGGCTCTCTACGCATGTGGAGACAGGGGTACCTGGTCTTGAAATTCTAGCAATGATGTGTCTCTCAAAGGGTCATAGGTCACGGTACTGCCGTCGAAGACGACGGGCAACTTGGCATCCTGGCTCAACTTCTTGGTCTCACCAACCTCCTCGTTTTCACTTTCCTCCAAGGACGATGGTTATCACACTTTATGGTGCCTTGATCACGACTCAGGGCCCCGGAGACTAGTGCACGTAATGCCAAGTAGTGCTTCAGACTTAAAACGACCCTCCCTCCAGCTTAGGCTAGCACATCACACTAGGAATAGATGGTAAAACACCACAACTCCTCGACCCTGCAAGACTAGTCCCCATAACGTTCACGCTCATTCGAGCGCCCGAGTGCCCGTACTCCAAATTCCATCTGATGACATAGATATATCAGTGCATAGGAAGATGAATATCCGCAAATGGGCACGATGGGAAAGCTGCTCCCACCGCCTTAGTTGCCGATCAGTTAAACCTTTCCCGTGATATCACCTTGCTCCGTCAGCTCATTTTTCTAGAGACCCCTTCGTTCTGGTACCCCTGCAGGGAAGTGGTTGTTATTGCCGCCCCACCAAGAACTATAGAGATTGCGATATGTGCGGTTTATCGAATAAGTGTCTCACTCGTTTGAACCCTACAGTCTGTGAGCTACATCTCTGCCCTGGATACTCCGCTCCTCATGCCACTTGCCCCGCTATTACAAGTGGTCGAAGTTCTGTGAATGCAGGAAAACCACTTAACTTTCTTCTTGGCAGGTGCCGTAAGTAGTGGGGATATTATCTTGGGTTGATAGCTGATGTTTTGCTACGCTCAATCCTGTGGTCTCTGCCGTGTCTCATTCTACACCGGGTTCCGAATATTTCGGTGGGGAACAACCGCTAATATGAATGAATAGTCGCAAGATTGTTCCATCCCTGCAATCAATGCTTCGGTGATACATCAAAGCTACTTTATCTAGATGTCCCAAGAAAGATCATTTGTCAGGCATTCGTCTACCACTTCCGGAGAGCTGAAGATTCCGAGCCGGAGTTTCGGAGTGGGTTCTCGGTCCGGCCCCGGCCCCGCTCTCGGAGGGAGGCCGGGGGTGGGGTGGGGGGGGAGGGTTACAAATGAATTTCGCCTAAACTGGCGAATATGGCACGTCTCGGGGTCAACATGCCACACTTATGACAAAGATAGCTACACGCTCAGAACACGCTAGAATACGTCCACCGACTAGTATGAGGCCTGATAGAAAGCATCACTAGTCCCCTTGTAGAATGGACGCCGTGGTAGTCTACCCTCAAACAGTGACACATACCGCTCAAGCATGGCGGTCAGGCTTTGCCCTTAGCATAAAAGCTGTATACATGGAACGTACCTGTTCTCTAGACGGGCGATACGAGGGACGTGCCAAGTGGGATTGGCTAGTCTGTGGCCACCCCCCAGTGGCCCCCATTCGAAGCGTCAGAGACCTCCCGGGCCCCAGATCGTACCAATACGCCACCCCCACCTGCTTCTATCATCGGTACATCTGTGTTCTTTGTATATTTTTACAAGCAAGGCGTTCCTGCAACTGCCCTCGCTGCGCCAGGAATTAGCCTCTCTCCACTGTTGAGGCGATGCTACCTGAAGTCGTGGGCTCGTGGTCATCCCGATGGTTCCGGATGCATTGTCAAACCATTGTTTTCTTGAGTCGGTGGTACAAGCTTATTGTTAACGTACTGCGGGGTGCTCTAAGGATAGAAAGCTTGTTGTTCAAGTATTTTCAAAATTGGGGTAAAATCCCGCTTCTTCCCGCCCCATCAAATAGTTGCCACGATCAAGCTGGATACATTCTATGAAGGTACATATTGTGAAAATCGGGCAAGGATAGGAGCTTATGACAATACAGCTTGGGAACAATCGGATCTTCGGTACGAATATGACTTCCAGGCTAACCTTGCGTGGCACGGGCGGGCTGGCTGGCTTACATGGCAGAGGACAGCCGCCCGATGCGGTCAATCTCGATCGAAGAGACGAGCCCAGGTAGCCTGTTCCCACGGAAACCTCCACGGTTCCTAATGAGCTAGTTCCATAAAGCCTCGACCACACGTAAATTGAGGTCTTGTCAATCCTTGTGCGCGAGCCCTGTCCAAACACTGAGACCCCTCGTACTCTGCGCCCTGTGCAGTGAGACACCGTCCCGAGCGCTTGATTCCGCAAACCCAGTTCTTTGGTAATGGATATCGGGTTAATACCCAGGGCTTTGTCCCCTCCGACTACTTGCATCTCACGTTATGCAAGACATCAGGCAGCATCCAAGCTGGAGCAAGACGAAGCACAACAGATCGTTCCTGTGTATAAGTCCCTTGTACCATAGTGGCATCGGGGCCACTCACAGTTCTCGGTGATAAATGCAGGCCGGAAATACTTGTCACGGTGACAGTTCAATGAGTGGCCCCCATCAACAAAGCAAGCAATATCGATTGGCACTCTGAGCTATTGCGCGGAAACCCCGTAACTCTGTATCTCTACGTCATACAACGTCGAGTATCTGGGGAAGGAGTAACTACGGGAGACTTGCCTGTCCAGAGGTATCCCGGGAATATAATCTACATCACTGCTCAGATGGCTGCCTCCCGAGTGCCAGACACGATGGCTTGCGACCATCTCCGGAACGGCAGGAACCACCCTGTTCAAGATGCAGGTGTGTCTGCGAGCACACGCAGAGAAGATGAAGGTACGCCGGGAGCGTCTTCCTGGACTGGGTAGATGACGTACTTGTGTTCGGAAGGGGCGACCTACTGGAACTACCGACCCACTGTAGCTACTCACTCGATGAAGGGACCCACCCGTGCCTACAATCCCTCCCGCGCGTCCACGTACCCAACTTGACTCTAACTTCCCATCCGCGAAAGCAGGAAATGGAGAACGGGCGCCTCCACCCGTTCAATATCCAAGCTGAACCGACGTCGCATTACCCATGGTTGACATCCACCTAGACTGAACCTTACCGGTATGGATGAACAGGCTACTTGGTGGCCTCGCTTTCGTCTTGGAGCGACACAGCGTTTGTGCGCCGCCGGATCCAATCTCAAAAAAACCTCGCAGACGGTCCAATAGTTTTGTCCACGCCGCCCTTGTCGGCTGGTCCAGCTTGATCCCCCGACACGCATCGAATTTTGGTTGGTCAGTGTCTGCTCAGCTTCACAGCTGGTGAAGTCTCAGTTGGTCCGTTGCCAGGCCCTCCACGAGCAACTGCGGCTATCGCCGTCACCGTGCATCTCAGATGTGAGTCCGGGAAGATAAAAAGCAAATAGTCAAAGTCTAATGTGGGCCAATTCTGAAGAACCTGGAAAAAGCAAAGGGTTCCCGCGGAGACATCTGCATGAGATTTCCATGATCGTTATCTCTATGCCGAAAGGCGCGCCAGGATACCAGCGCGGTCTCCTCTGCATATTACACTTCGGCAGAGAGAGCTGTTGTGCTTCATTGCGTGCTTTAAATCTTACATCCCGTATCGTTGAGCCAAGTCATTTTTGCCGATGACAAGAAACCACAGCGCTATGTCGAAAAGCAGCCTCGGCCAAACGAAACCTTACTCCGCTGTTATTTTCTTCAACAACGCCTGGTACCAAGACACCCCCGGGATACTCCCCAAACTCTCCCGCACCTCCCTCTTCGGCGATTTCAAGGGGAGGAAATTGCCTGGCTCCGGCTTGGAGCTCCCAGTCCACCCACAGCTGGGGTAGAACGGGTTGCAGAGCTGAATTACCCCGTACCATCAGACAGACCGCTGTTCGCTCCTTCATCACTCCGGCCATGTCGGGAACAGGCTATGCCCTGACAAATCTATTTTTTCTCAAATATTGTTCCCGCAGCTCCCAGTTGCTTCTTGGGCGCCCATGTGGCGGCTATGCACGTTCACATTTCCCTCCTCGATCGAGTTCATCGGCATCCCGGCGCTTTGACGCCTCGGGATGCGAGGACGATCTCGGAACGGACTGAGACGGCCCCACTCTCCTTGGCATGGACCCCGGAAACACGGTAGAAACACAATATCCCTGGTCAGATCGAGCTAGTTTGGTATACTTCGTCTGTTTCCCAAGCGTTGGGTCACCTCAGCAAGCGCCCACCACACAGGTCCGAGCTTCGACGGGGCCTGTTTGAGGCCATACCCTTGCTTGTACCCCCACCCATACAGACGGGTGAGTTACTCTACACATATTACTGGCTATCGGGTGTATCTCGCGGCTGACCACTCCATGAGAAAAGGCGCCTGGCCCCATTGTAGGCTATTCAGAGTGGCTTCTCCCCTGTCTTGGAATACTTGTCGTCTGACCGCGTTATTGCCCACCCCATTATCTCTTACCGCAAACACCGCCCCCATCCCAAGTCACAGACCCCATCGTTCGTATCCTATCGGCTGTCCCATAAAGGTCCCACACTATGTGCCGGAAATAAGTACTTGAAAACGCTGAAGAGGGACACAAGGCTCGGGCCTGGTAATTCCCTGTCTCCACAGGGCCAGCGTTTCTCCTGCTTTCTAAATAAACCCATTCCCCCTCTCCTTCATATATCTCATTTATCACTCCGTCATATACGTCCAGGGGAAAACAAAAACAACCTCAAAGCATTGCTGTCGGTGTTGCCGGTATATTGGAATACATTAATGTACGCCATATACCTGCAGCAGCAAGTCTATCGCACCCGGGGTTGTATGTGAGAGAAGCTTTGTAATAGTCCTCTCCTCATCCTTCAATACTTGCTTCCTATAACTCATCTTCTTCAATATCGTTTTTATTTCTTTACCTGCACCCCCTTTCTCCCACTTCAAAAAAGCCCTGCCCCTCAGAGACAGAGAAGGTTTTGCGAAGGCACTCCCTATCATACCTTCTGTCACTACTAATAACAGCGTACACAACCTTTCCCGACGAGCGACAGTATCTGCGAAAGCCGGTTGGAGAGTGTCGTTGACATCCTTCAATAACAGCACAACTCACATCTCACCATGGTCGTGTTTTGTGCTTATTGTGGAAAGTCCTTCACAAGAAAGGAGCACCTAGAGAGGCATATACCAAGTCGTGAGTCAACTCATATTCTGTCTTAATCCTTTAGCATTCACCTCCAATATTAACATTTGCCTCTATAGACACGAATGTGAAGCCTCACAGGTGCAGTGCCTGTCAGCTCTCATTTGCCAGGAGGTAAGCCGACCAAGTATGAGGCTATTTGTGTCATGGGTCCAGCTCTGATATAACGATGAAATTAGAGACTTGCTTCAACGACATCATTCAACCTACCATGAAGCCCGAGATCCAATGGAGCCACTACCAGGAGGCGTCCCTACCGTAGCGGGTAGGACCCCCATTGCTTGTCAGAACTGTGCCAATGCCAAGACTGGCTGCGACAAGAGGGTTCCATGTGCCCGTTGTGCCGAGAAGAACCTCCCCTGCGCGGCCCGCTTTGCTCGCCGGTCCTCGAAAGCTGCCGTTCGCGCAGCACAAGCGAGCGCCGCCTTCAACAACGGGATAATGCCGCCGCCGCCCTCTCAACCAGTTCAATCTCTCGCACCGCCAGTGGCGTTCATGGACCTCGACTCTGCGATACCCCCGCCAAAAACTCCTGTCAACCTTTCGCCTCCGTTAGGATCCCCTATGGGAACAATCGACCCTAGGATGGCCGACGGCCTGCAAATGTTATCACACCACAGTCCCGAGATTTTTAGCTCACCCAGCCGGATGGAAGGACTGGACGATATATTACCCCTCGGAGGCGATTTCATTGCGCCAGAAGCGGGATACAAGGAGCTGATGCTCTGGCCCGACTACCCGCTAGATCTGGATATGTATGCGAACCAGATGCATCTCGTCAACACCCCCATTCCCACTGGCTTCACGGACCTGAGCGACATGTCTTCTGGGTCAGAGCCCATGACATCCTCCTCATCTAGAGGCTCAATCTTCACTAGCAACACTAGCATCCTGTCTTCGGGGGAGTACGAGAACATGTTGAAGCCTATGACACCACCTGCTTCGACGACAATGATTGATGGGATGATACCCGAGTTCGACGTCGTTATGGCCGCGGAGTCGTCCTGGCCGCTCGCTCGATGCAACCCGCCAACCTTCTCAGGGTCCTGTCCTCGGACTGCCATAGTGCACCTTGAGTGCCTGGAACAAAAGTCAAAGGAAGAGGGTACCTGGAAATCTCTGGAGAAGTACCTAGGACAGGTCGACGGGGATGCAGAGGGTCTCGCTTCCGTTGTTCCCATAACTCCGCGGACGCGCGACAAGATGCTCGCCATCACTCAATCATTCCTCCACAAAGCCCTCGACATTCACCGCGGGGGCTTAAACAACTATCCGAAGGGCGGATTCCCAAGCCCTGGAAACTTTAACTTCCTTGCTCTTCCGCCTAATGAGATGCTGGAGTACTTCCTCCGCAGCTCTGGCCGGAGCATATCCGGTTATTTCAACATGGTACTTGGCGGCTGTGTGGACCCCAATGAGATGCTCCTCAATAATCAGGCCTCGTCTCTTTTGGTCCTGTTGATGATTGCTCAGGGTGCCTCGGCGGTCCCCATGGCGGAGGCGAGGTACCTCGCGGCCGGCCTAACAGAAACTTGCCGCATCTCCCTATTTGATGTCATCGAGAAGAACGTGGAGTTCTCCGCGGACCCAGTTGCTCTGCGATGCGCTCTGCTGTTTACCATCCTTGGTGCGTGGAGCGGCGATAAGTGGCTGATGGACATTGCCATGGGCCAGCGTGGCATGTACCTGGCGGTAAGTAACTCCGACTGCAATAAAAATGGCGAAAGAGCGCTGGTACTAACTCCAATACCGCGGTAGATGCTCAAGCATGCTGGCATGCTCGAGCCGCAGGCGTCAATGGTCCCTACCCTCGACGGACCTATGAATCCAGAGCTACAGTGGCGGAACTGGCTTCATCACGAAATTCAGTACCGGTATGAAAACCACTTTGCTATTTATAAAGGAAAGCATCGATCTAATGTGGTGATTTAGTCTTGTGTACAACTGGGTCATGGTTGACCAGGAGCTCGGCCTCTTCCATGACACCGCGCCGGTACTAGCAATATCTGAGCTTCAGTGCCCCCTTCCCGGACCGGAATCTCTTTGGATGGCGACAAGCGTAGACGAGTGGTCATCCAATACGCAGAAGATCTTTGCGGGGGGTAATACTGTCAACCCGCAAATGTTGGGCGCACCTCCCATCTCTCCTTCACTGTGTGATCTATTCCAGGACTTCTTGCAGGATAACCTGGGACGGAGACAAGGTATCATCACGCCGGTACACATGCGCCTTCTTCTCCACCCCTTGCAGTCTCTCCTCTGCCACATTCGACAAATGCTTTCCTGCTTCCCCGACGCCATCTCTTCCAGGTGTTCCTCGTCGCGTGGAGCCACCAAAGAAAGCACGCAGCTCCGCCTCGAAGAGGTTCAAGCTCTTCTTCAGAAGTGGTACGAGCTGTCCATGGCGCTGCAAAAGTCCAACCCGGGCTGCCACACTACGCGCTGCAACCTGGTTCTCTACCACCTCATCTCGCTCAACGCCGTCACAAACTTCCCGGAGATTGAACGGCTCGCGCGCCGCGAGGCCTTTGACGGGTCGTACTGGGACCTCGCTGTCCGGCACAAGCGGTGCGTGTCGAACAGGGAGGAATCGATCTTCCACTCTGGGCAGGTCATGCGGCTTGTGCGGTCCATGCCACGGGACCAGAGGCCGAGCTGGTGGTCTGCGGCCATCTACCGGGCGACGCTCATCCTTTGGATTGATAGCGTTTGCCGGATGGACCCGGCGTTCCAGAAGCAGCAGGTGCTTCAGGAGTCGCCTATACCCGCTGTGCGGTCTCCTGTAAAGAATGAAGGTACTGGAGCTGCCGTTAGTGCCGGCGACGGGAGTACCGCTGTGGCTACTCCAAGTGGGGAGCCGGTATCGATAGACCAGGTCACGCCAGAGGACGTGTCCATCATTGCGTACCTCTGGTCTGGCGATGGCGTGGCGGTGCTGACGGGGGCGGATGGCTCAGCAGTTGAGCTTGACAAGTCAGCCAGCGTGATTTCGTACGGGGTAATGGCTATCGATGAGGGAATTAGCACGCGTATTGGGGATGGGATTAAGCGGAAGCTTGTCACGCTGGGGAATCACTGGAATGTTGACGGTTTGGGGCTAGTTTCGAGATGAGCGTCGCTTCTTCTTTGTGGTTTGTTTTTGGAGGGCAGCAAGAACTACTGGGGGTTTCAATGCGGCTTTTCATCCATCGTTTTCTGTCTACTGGGGTGGGCTCATCTAATAGGAGTTGAAGGCTGGAAGGACTTGGTTCAGAAATGGAGGCCGGTTCTGCGTTTCTCTGTTGGCTTGGTTGGAGTTCCTGTGTGGCTTGGGAGTAGGGAACTTATAATGGAAGTTGTAACCTTTTCTTGCTTTCTCCGCTCGACAGTATCGACCTTTTTGTAAACTGGCGAGCTGGATTCAGAGCTTCAGCTCATGTTATTCTCTTGAGTATCTGCATTTTCGTGCGGACAAGATTGCTGTATCCTATTATACTCTACGTGACACGCTGTCGCGATTCGAGGTGGGCCGACAGCCAGATATTATGGGCCTTAAAAGAGCCCTATGTCATGTTACTAACAGTAGCAATTGTCCTTTTTGCGGCCATGTGCCAAACTTGAAGTCGCTGATAAGTCTACCGCTGTTCCGGTTGCGTGAAGGACTACTACTGTATCAAACAGTAAAGGTTCTTACGAACACTCTACAAAGCATCCGGAGTTAGATACCCAGTCGTCGAAGTTCATCTTCATGTTATAATGAGCGAGACGTAAGATAGCCGTAGTCGGACCTCATCATATATTGTGACAAAAGGACCGAGATATCCATCAAGTGTATATTGAGCATACATAATGTCAAGTAGCCATACCCACAGTTTGTCCTTAAACAAAGCTTATCCCCTAGTAACAATCCCAGAAACAGAATTTTAACACAAGCGAGTGTTGTTATAGGCTTGGTACTGTCCGTATACCTTGCCTCGCTGCATGCAAGCGAGAGCATCTAAGTCGCGGATCCACCAGTGAGCTTGATAACTTGGCCTAAGACGCACTGTTAGTCAAACTTTCTTACATTTTCCCCTTTAAACGTTCAATCTTCGGTACAAAGAGCAGAACCATACCGTTAATCCATTCACTTTCCTCCAGGCAGAGGGCAGACACGGCCTTGCCGATGTCAGCAGGATACCCGACCCGCTTCAGGGGGCACATATTGGCGAGACCCTGGTCAATTACTTCCATTGGCATCCCCTTGTAGCCGCCAGGAACATAATGCCACGAGTTCTCGTCGTACATGTCGGTCTTTACGCCGCCGGGGGCAATGGCATTGACCGTAACACCCTTCTCACCGCAGTCAACCGAGAAGGCCCGCGTGAAGCCCTCAACCGCGGCCTTGGAGCCGGCGTAGAGCGCATGGTTGTGGATGCCAGTGAGGGCAGCCGCGACGGACGAGGTCAGGAAGATGCGGCCACCACGCGAGCAGTACCTCAGCCCCTGCTGCGCCACGAAGAACTGGCCGCGGCAGTTGAGGTTGAAGACCTTGTCGAAGAGCTCGGTAGTTACCTCCGTCTCGGGGCACCAGACCTCCATGCCCGCGTTGGAGACGACGAACTCGATGTGGCCATAGTGCGACATCACGCGATCGAAGAGTGCGACTACATCCTCAGGCTGGCTGATGTCGGCCTGGAGGGCGATGGGGTTTGTGCCCATGGAGCGCAACTCGGCAACGACCTCCTCGGCTGCCTTTGCGCTGCTGCCGTAGTTGACTACCACGTCGCAGCCGCGCTTGCCGAGCTCAAGGGCGATTCCACGGCCGATTCCACGGCCGGCGCCGGTGATGACGGCGACCTTGCCGGCGAAGGGGCGAGCGGGGTTAGAGGGGGCTGCTTGGGTGGAAGCCATTGTGGGTGATGCGCCTTTCTAGAGACTGGAAATCTGAGGAGGTATCAAAGATATAAGGAAGAGATTGATGTCGCTTGCTGCTGTGAATGGGAAGCGATGGTGAAGATTAGTAGGAATCGGAGGCGATGGTTGAAGCTGGCTTATATAGCGGACATCCTGATGTCCAGGTCCGCCGGCGAAGTACGAAGCCCAGTCGTAACGGAAGCCGCAATTGGTGCATTGGCTCGGCCCCCGCAGAGAAGTCGGAGTGCCAAGCCATCGACACTGTCAAGAGTCCGGTCGGAGCTGTTGATACCCGCAAATGCGAGTCCGGTCCGTCCTCCAGCCCCGGCCAGCCCTGTCCTATCCCACGCGAGGTTGAGACAAAAAGGGGATCTTTTGTCTCAAAACCCCCGCACTCTGTTTGAAATTTCTTCAAACTTCGATAACCCATTACATTATCTCACATCCTCTAGCTGAATCGAGCGTTTAGTTCGTTCCTACCGCCGCCGGCCTCCAGAGTTCTGGCAGAACATACAGCGGACCACGGCTTTAGGTATCGGGGAGGCGAGAAGCTGTGGCGTAGAGTCTCCGGTCCGTCGTTTTTGTGAACGCCGAGGGTGTAGCTCAAGGGGTTTCCTTGTGCGTTCCCCACCGGACGTCCGGTGTGGCCCAGAAATTTTGCCTTGAATGGTGCCCTGTCAACGTGCCAAATCGAACACTCCAATCTGTCATCGAAGTAATCGAGACACAACGTTAGTCAGTAGGTTTAAAGTTGGTGCCACGTAGTGTGATGCTCGTTGAGGAAGTTCCCTGACGCTGCTCAGCGATTTGAGATGCCGTTGAAATTTAAGTGGAGACTACAGCCGCAAGAATTGGTGGTTGCCTGATTGGGGCCAGGCGAGCGGTTATGATTCGTTCATCAGGGGACGGGATCCCCACGAGCTCCGGCGGCTCCCGCGCGGGATGCCGCTTGCTCGGGAGGGTCTTTTGCGAAGATATCAACCGAAATTGACGAGATTATCTTAGACTTTTTAGAACCAAGCAAGCCAATACATCAGACTCTCACCCAGTCCTCAGACCAAGTTATCTCGGTAGGGAACCATGAGACCCTGCGTTGACCTAATCCGTCTCGAACGGGCCTCGATATCCCGTTGGCGAGACTGATAACTTTGCTCGCCACGCGTGCTTTCTCGATGCTTCTTTTGACAATGACATTAAATACAAGAAGTTACTTCCGCTACTATTCTTGCTTGTACAACATGTCGTGCTTTCATACAGCTTAGCTCTACGAGCAGAATAAAGGATGTCCCTTATGAGTGCCTGTTGCTCGGGCTCGACTGACAGTTTTGCATGGTTCATCGACTTCCATGACCTCTTCTTCGGTTTTCTCTATCAGTTCGTGCTAGATTGTCATCATTATCGAAGCATTTTCCGCCATCGGAGGCGTTAAATCCTGTTCTAGGCCTTTCGGTATAAGATCCCCGACAATTAAAGTTATAACCTAAGCATAGGATGATATTCACCTTGAGCTGAAAGCACTGGCCTTATTCGGAAAACATGAAGGTTAGCCAAGATAGAGGAACGTGTTATATAGTCATCCGCAATTCTCAGCTTGCATCATCTCTTATTTTCAAATACTGAACTGATAGTTTCCGATGTAGCCCTGGTCTTAGGAGCCCAGCCTTGAAGACCTATTTGGGCTAGAGCGCGATTCTACTGTCCGTGGAAGAACCCGAGGCAAATTTTGTAATTTATGTTCACATGTTCTTTGAAAAAAAAAAAAACATGATTCTCTTAGGGAACATAAAATCAATTAAGATACCTGGGCTTTCCTAGGTTCGGAGGGTTATTCCCTTCTCCTAGAACGTCGTCCTCCGTGCGCACGGCTCGTGGAAGGGTCACTGAGCTACTCTGTAGACCAAATCGTTATGCAACTTACATTTATATAGACCGTTGAGACTTCCCTACTCATCAAAACATCCCTGGGTTGTTCCTTCCTTCCCATATGGTGTAATGGTTATCATACTGCCCTCTCAAGGCAGAGATTCCGGTTCGATTCCGGGTATGGGAGATTTCGATTTTTTACGCTTTTTTTACGCTTGATCTGTACCGGATTCAATGCCAAGAGCGCCGGTAACTATATGGAGATCATGTTTTGTGTCTCAAGAATTCCTTTGAAAATTCTCTACTGATGTTGGTCTTGATATGGAATTTATACGTAAAAGTGTGGCGCGGAGTTTTATTTCCCCCTAAGTGTGGTGGGGAAAGTCAACACCGAAATAAAGAAGTTTTCCCGCCTATAATTACAGCTATTACCACACCACCACCTATGAGTGTTATATCCACATACTTTATAATATTTCCACAAGTAAAGTGTAACGGAAGTGTGTCGAATATGTAAACACTTAGCTACTATCGAGGGCTTATATCATTGTGGTTCCTTGCCGATTTATTTACATCGTCGTTGAGCCTTAGACATGCTAGTAGCGTACGCGAACTACGTCTTGCCCAGACTGGATGGTGCTTGTGTCGGGCCGGTTCTGAGTCTGTGGAAGCGGCCGTTACTACATTGACGTAATGCCGATGTTGTCCTAAGCATACTTCTTGGGAACGCAAAGAGGGACCTCTGCGCAGCAGGGTACGTGTGAAATTGCAAAGTGCTATAAAACTATCCTTCTATTTGACACGCTCTAATCAAGTCTATTCGTCGGAATTGATTTTCCTTAGGACGACGAAGCACGAATGCCGCATGGCACTACCCAGGAGAAGAGCGCATGAAGAAAGAAAAGTATAGTACTCCACGTACACCACATGATAGCCACCTCCTCGGCGCGGAGTCGGCATTTATGTATTGATCTGCTTTTATACACCGAGAACTAGGGAGTGTGGATGGCTTAAATGCTTGTCTGTATAATGTAAAAGGATTAGCTACCTCGGGAACGGTCTGGATCGAGTAGCATAGACCCCCATTTATTCAGATCGTAGCAGGCTACGACTTCGTCTTTCACCATTCCTGACTGCCGGGGTGCCTGTGAAGGGCAGACTCCCATGGGACTTTCTGCGCGAAAGAATGCGAAGGGCAGTTGGCGAACTAAGAGTGTTTTGAAGAAAAGTTATATACAGGGCCAGCCTCAAAAGTATTTGCAAAACAAGACAAGTCCCAACCACGATAGCATAGCCAGAAGAGTCCAAGCACACAGGCGACTCCCCTTTAATGGCTCGACCAGCAGTGGTGTGCTAGTCGCACTTGGCGGCGCCGAAGACCCAGAGGTATCTAGGCCTGGGCGCTGGACTGCCAGCCGCGCTCGCGGGAGAGCTCGTACCACCAGTTGCGGAGCATCCAGCCGTCAAAGTCGGTCACGTCGGCAGCGGAACCGGCAAGCATGATGAAGTTCTCGACGCCGGTGGGGGTCCAGTCTGGGCGATGTTAGTTCGTATGTCTCGACGCTCAGGGGGACGACCCCTATCTAGGGAGGAGCGGGGACAAGGAGTTATGGAGCGCGGAAATGGGGGATCCATACCGTAGACTAGTGAACGAAAGCGTTAGTCAATGGCATCCGAGTATATTCGAGGAAAGGGGTTGATGAGCAGAAACTTACAGTCATCGAGGCCGTAGGTGTGGCCAATCTCGTGCAGAAGAATCTGGATGTTCTCCATATCCAGGCTCTCCATGAAGTACTCCCTCCCGATCCTCTGTCCCCAGTCACCACCAGCACCACCGCCCATGCCGTCCGTCAGCCAGAGCGAGTTGTCGTAGTGGCGCTCCGCGCCGCCGGGGCACTGGCTGTAGTCGTTGTCCTGGTGGAAGAAGCGGCCGCAAGCCTCGGCGCACTGGGGGATGCCCTCGGCGTCGGTGTCCGTGTAGACGTCGATGCCGTCGGTCGAGCCCTCGAGGAGGGCCTCGTTCTTCACGGCCCAGCCCACAACCTCGACAGGGATGTTCTCAAAGGGGAAGCCGTCGAAGCCGTAGGTCCACTCGAACCAGCGCTGGTACTGGTTGTTGAGGACCGAGGCAATCTTGGTGCGCTCGTCCTCGGAGACGGGTGTGTCGGACTCCCACCGGACGCAGACGTTGATCTTGCTGTTGTCTCGCGTGTTAGCCCCCGTTCCGCTCCTCTATGCCTGGAGGTGGGGAATGGAAATCGGAGAGAGGGCATACCCGTCGGTGGCCATGAGCTGGTCCCAGCCAAAGTTCTTGAAGCCAAACAGGCCCTCGGCGTAAGTGTCGAGACAGTGGTCCCAGACCTCCTGGAGCGGCGTCACGAGCTCGCTAGGCGGGTTCCAACCGCCCTGGCGCTTGGCGGGCCTGTTAAACTTGGAGCACGAGCGCTTGCTCACGGGAGCAGGCGACTGCTGCTGCCAGACAGAGCCGTCGAGGTCCAAGAGGGTTGACATGTCGGCCGCCGCGGCCGTGGTGGCCAGGGCGAAGAGAACCGCCTGCGGTGTGAGCTGCATCTTGGAGTGCTATGAAGGGAAAATAAAGGGTTGGAAAGAAGAGAATGTGTGTGAGTTGGGCTTGTAAGAAAAGAAAGCGATGCCGGGTAACGAAAGGGATGGCTTGTCAAGGGAGCCTCTCATCCAGACTATATACACGATGTGTCGAAAGTCAAGATGCCTTCTGGCGTTGGAGCGCTTACCGTGGGGTTCCGCCGATCCCTGCTTGGGCCCTTCCCTCCTCCCGGCCCACAAATCGGCGCACCGATCCCCGATCGGATAAGTCCCCGTTGTGGGGCTCCACCCCGGCCGGCCCCTCCGGAACCCCGGGCGCCACGCGATTGGTGGAAAGCATTTCGAAACACCTTGGCATCAGGGGCTCCTCCGATATTAAGGCTCGCCGCCCCGAACTGAAAGGGCGGGTCTCCCTCGTACTCGGCGCGGGGTGACAACGGGTGCGCGTCCACTACCGGGGTGTCAGTCCGGCTTTTGAGAGCATATAGATTGCGACGTGGAGAAGGCCGTTTTCGTCGGGACATGGTCCGAGGGCAGGGGTAGGTGGAGTACGCAGGGGTCCCTCGCGCGTACTCCCAGGGCCATGGTTCGTGCGATTCGCGCCGTCTCGGGGGTGAATGGGATGATCGGACGGATTCCAGCCCACATGGCCGTTAGCAAGGGTCCGGGTTGGTGGTAGTGAAGTCACCCCGGCGGGGCGCGTCTGAGCACACCAGCAAAGAAAGGTCAAGGGGGGGGGACGCCCGAGTGTTTCAGAGTTATGAGCCACCACACAATATTCTCACGATGGAGGAGGAGCCCGTCAGAGTGCAAAACGGAAGTTTCGCTATGAGATTCGTGTGGTGATGGGCATGGTCCCAGCTCCATAGCATTCTCGGGTGAACGCCCAAGTGCCTCAGGGTCACGGATAAAAAAAAGCAAAGCTCGTACATCTTAGCCGCCCGCCGAGATAAATTTCCATATTTACATGTTCCATGTGCCCACGGACATCGTCCCAACTCAACGGCAGCAGAAGGACCAGCATATGATCTGCAGGTTAACCATCATGCCTCGCCTCGCACAACGATGAAGATCCATGGTAGCGAGAGCCGACCGGACGACCAAAGGCGCGATAGGCGACGATACGGAGAGAGACAGTACTCGCTCGCATTAGCTACATACGAGAGTGACAATTTGGTTCCATGCGATATCCACACCTCGGAAACAGCCACCACGAAACATAGCTCTATAAGAAACGATCTTCGATTTCCGCAAACAGGAAGCAGCTCAACAAACAGCGGATTCCTTGCAACTAGAAAAGAGACAAAGCGAGGATAGTCAAATCATTTGCGCCACGCGAGTCAAACCAAATACAATGCCATGCTTCGCCATCCAAACGGACAGACGATCCCGGCAAAGAACGAACAGAAGGAGCGGCGTTGAGCCTTATCCGGAAAAGTCGAACATCAAGGAGTGACAGAGGTGGAACAATACGAACACGATGCTGTCACGTCTCGGTGACGGCCTCCCTGATGAAATCACCCAGCATCCTCGCCTGCTACGCGTTAGCCCAATGTCTCATCCATGCCTCTGGGGGAAAACTTACATATTCGCCATGCATCATGGAGAAGTGGTTCCCCGGCATATGTCTCGTCTGAATCTTCTCATAATCGAGATACTCATCCCACCTATTCGGCCCAAAGTCCGTCCTATTGTCCAGCAAGAACAGAGCGTGGCCCGTCGGGTACGGGTCCGGTCGCGGGTCCGTCGGCGACTTGCACACGCCATCCTCGCACCAGATGGCCATGACGTGCGGACACTTATCATCCGGGATCGGCTCCGCTGTGTAGTTGCTCAGCGCCGTGACGCTGGCGGCAAAGTGCGGGAGCAGCCACTCGGGGATCTTCTTCTCCGCGGCACTGTCGTCCCCGCCCAGCAGTCCGATGCTGGCGAACCACGCGTGCAGGCTCTTTGGGAGCGGCTCAATGGTGACGGGGCACGGCGCGTCGATGATGATGAGGTTCTCAACCGCGTCACCTGCCTTTATGAGCTGGTTGACCATCTCGAAGGCAATGACACCGCCCGCGGACCACCCCGCGAGCGAGTAGCTCCCGCTGGGCTGCCGTCTTTTGATCTCTGTGATGAACTTTTGCGCCATGCCGTACACGCCGCACCTGAACTCCTCGGGCGTCTTCATGAAGGGCGAGAAGAGGCCCCACACGGCCCAGTCGGGCCCCACGGGGCTGATCTCCGCGTAACTGGTCGCGCACCCGCTGCCGTCGGGGATCATGAAGAGATTCTTGGTCGCGGTGCGGGAGCTGCCCTGCAGGAGGACGCTGGTGGCCTTGCGATGGGGGTAGGCGTCTGGGATGCTGGTTGGGCGCCGGGGCTTCGCGATGGTGGCCGTGGTGTTGCCCGGGTGCGTGTTGATGACGCGGGGCGGGCGAGGAACCGCTGCCTTGGGGGTCTCGGCGGCGGCCTTCGCCTGCTTCTGGGTCGCGGCGGGGGTCTTTTCCTGCCTTGAAGCGACAGGTCCGGGACGGGTTCCGATTCCTAGGGCCTTCTCCACAGCGAGAAGCGAGGGATTCGTCGTGAAGAGATCAGAGGGAATGTCCTGACCCGTCTTCTCCCGAAGAGTGCCGAGGATGGAGAGGCTCATCAGAGAATCCATCCCAAGAGCGGCGAGGTCGGGAGCGGCGATTATCTCCTCCACGTCCACGCCCATCTCGCCCGAGATAGTGCTGCGCACGATCTCCTGCAGTCCACTTGCCGCCTCACCACCCTTGGCCGAGCCGCTCTCGCTTTCCTCGAACGGCGTGGTGACATTAGAGTCGGACTCCTCCATTTCGGGCGTGTCAGTGTCGGACCCGGTAGAGTTGGACTCGCCAGAGTCCTGTGGCGCCACGACCCCCGCCGTCGCGGGAGACTCGAACTGGGCGAGGTGCCTCTTGAATGCCCCGATGGTAGGGTGGTCAACGAAAGCGTCCGAGTGGAGATCCAGCTCGAGCTCCTCCCTGAGGCGCCCGCTCACCGTCAGCGACATCAGAGAGTCGACACCGAGGTCCGTAAAGGCAATGTTGTCGGCCAGCTCGTCGTGGCTGACGCCCACCTCCTTGGCAAGAATGTCCAGCACCGTCGACACAACCGAGCCGGTCAGCCTGGCGTTGACAGTGCCGATGTTGGCGGGCGTAAGCTGTTTGGCCTTCTCCTGGCTGGCGGACCGCTTCGCCTTGGCCGGCGCTGGCGCCGCCTTCTTCGCTGCTGGTGCAGCAGGAGCTCCACCCGCCGCGCCCGCGAGGGCCTTTCCGCGCGGAGGAAGAACCATGTTGAGGACCTTGCGAGGAATAGCCTGGAACTTGATCTCCCCGCCGACGGCGACGATACGGTCGCCATCGAAGACGTAGGCATCGCCGGCCATCATCTTCGTCCCATTGACGGGCTGCATGCGGATGTACGACCGATAAGTCTTGTTCCGGTCAAGCTTCTCGGCAAACTTGAGTGAGCCCCAGCCATGAGAGATGTAGACCTGGTCCCTCGAGTCAACGGCGTCGGTGCCGTTGATGATGAAGCCGGAGATGTGGCAACAGCTGTCGATCCAGAAGGGGTTGCAGAAGAATTCCCCGTCCTTTTCGGACGTCTGGAAGACAATCTTCGCCGTCGCCTCGCAGGTGTCGCTGTCGAGGATCACCTCGTCCATGCCTTGGTACCGCCTGTCGTAGTCCACGAGCGCCGTGAAGAGCTTGTAGGCAAGGCCTCTGCCAATCTTGGAGGCCTTTCCAACCTTTTCTGCCTCCACGAGCAAGTCGATGCGGGACTTGATGAGGTAGCTGACTCGCTCAAAGTCACCCAGCCACTGGTCTGGGTCACCGTAATACGTCTTGCAGTGAGCATGCTCGGTCTTCTTCCCGCCCTCATTAGTGTGGAAGACGAGCTCTGCGTACCCCTCGACGGCGTTGCACTTGGCCGTACACCGAAGGATATGAGCGTCAAGGGTATCGTCGAATATCAATGTCTTGGGAACCTCAACATTGGCGACGTTGACTCCAATCTTCTCAGTCCCTGGACGAAGGAGCTTGTACGCGTGGTCGGCAATCGTCATCGCCATGTCGGCGTAGAGAGTAGATGGAAGCAGAGGCGCCCCGTTGACAAGATGGCCCGTGACTACAGGTCGCGTGTCTTCACGAGAGAGGTTCGTCTCGGTTTCAATGATACACACGTCGCCGTTGATCTCCTCCTTAGTGACAGTGTGCACGGAAGTAGTGGAGAGTCTTGGCTTGTGAGGTTCAACCGCAGGGGGCGCCTTGGCAACCACTCTGTTCTTGCTAAGACACCAGTCTCCCGTGTACTGGAGCCAGTAGTTCTTCGAGTCAAACGAGTAGCTCGGAATGTCGAGGAGCCGTACCGATCTGTCAAAGTCCTTGTGGAACTCGTCCCAGTCGATGTTGAGACCGGCGCTGTGGAGGGTGCAGAGGCTGGAACTGAGGACCTTGTACGTGGCCTCGTTGCGACGCAGCGTCGGGACGGCAATGGTTGTCCCCCCAAACGCGGCCTTGGCCATGTTGGCACAGACGGGATGAGGGCCGACTTCGAGCCAGACAGTCTTTTCGTCAATAACCCCGGATTCTTGAGCAGACACGAGGGCACCAAGGATGTTGACCGCCTCCCGTGCATGGCTGCGGAGGTATCGAGCGTTGACGGACTCGTCGCCAAGCATCTTTCCAAGCAAAGGCGACAGGACCGTAACGGTCGGCTTCTGGAACCTGACCGGCCGTGAGAGCTTCTCGAATGCATCCAGGATCGGGTCCACCTGGGCGGAGTGGAAGGCGAAGGGAACCTTGAGCTGGGTGCACTTGAAGCCAGCAGCGTTAAGCTGCTCGGTGGCCTCGGCCATCTCCTCGGCGGCTCCACTCAGGACAGTTTCCCTCGGGCCATTGATACAGGCCACGTTGGCAGCCTCACCCTTGGCACCAAGAGCCTCCTTGACGGCAGGAACCGGCCCTTGGACGGCAAGCATAGCGTGGGTACCCGCTGTGCACATGCTGGCCAAGAGCTGCGCCCTCATGCCGACGAGATATATGGTGTCGCTCGCGGACAGAACCCCAGCCGCGTTGAGAGCAGCGTACTCTCCAAGCGAGTGTCCGAGGACCGCCCCGGGCTTGATACCCCAGGAGGCCCAAAGCCTCCCTAGGGCCATCTCGAAGCAGCACAGGCCGAGCTGAGCGACCACTGGCGACAAGTTCTGCACATGCGGCTCGCTGCCGTCGATGAGCGGGAGGAAGGACGGGAACCCGTGGACAAGTGCGAGCTGGTTGAACTCGTCGATCGAGTCGCGGAAGATGGAATAGTGGGTGTAGAGGTCCTTCCCAAGGCCGGCGTAGTGGGATCCCTGGCCAGTGAACAGGAAGACTACCTTCGGTTGCTCGGTGGAGATGGGCACGAAGGTCTCCTTTAGCTGGTCCTTGATCAGGACCTGGGCCTCAGCAAGGCTCGACACGGAGACGTTCATGCGCCAGTAATGCTGAATGCGGCGGGCGGTCGTGGTATAAGCGACATGCGATACCGGCGTGCTCGGGTGTGCTTCCATCCAGGCCACGAGCCTCTCGGCGTTTCGCATCATCGCCGATCTGGACTTTCCAGTCAGGGCAATAACGTGGTGTGTGCGTGGGTCAGGCTCCGCAGGCACCTTTCTCGGCCCTTCCTCGAGCAACAGTCCCGTGTTCCCACCAGCGGCACTAAAGTTGTTGACAAAGATCCTCCGGGGCTTGCCGTCCGTTCTCGTAAACGGCGTCAGGTGGAAGGCGATGTTGACGTTTCTCTCCGAGAGATCGGCCGGGAACCTCTGGTTCATCTCCTTTTTGATCCCGACGTGCGGAGGAATAGCGTTCTTCTGGAGCATCATGAGGACCTTGATCAAGGCCGTGACGCCAGAAGAAGCCTCGCCGTGGCCGACGTTGCTCTTCACGGCCCCGAGATAGAGTGGCCTATCACTCGGCCGCTTCCTATCCGCGGGCGCGAAGACTTCGGTGACGCTGACCATCTCGGTGCCGTCGCCAGCCTGGGTGCCGGTCCCGTGCATCTCAACATAGTCGATCTCGTGGGGATCAACACCAGCTTCGTCGAGGATTGCCGTGGACAGACAGGACTGCGTTGGGCCGTGCGGGTGGGTGATAGAGATAGCATCGGCGGAATGGTTTGTAGACGTGCCAAGAATAACAGCCAGAACGTTGTCCTTGTCAGCGACGGCATCATCAAGTCTCTTGACGACCACAGAAGCACACCCGTCTGCCCGGCAGTACCCATCAGCTTCCTGATCAAAGGTAGCGCATGGGCCCGTCTTGGAGAGGAACTGCCCCCTGCTCAGGCCGGAGAAGATGTCCGGGTTGGTCATGCAGGAGAGCCCGCCGACAATTGCCGTGTCGCATTCCTTCGCCCAGAGCGCCGTGCAGGCGACCTGGAGCGCCGCGGCACTGGACGAGCAGGCGGTGTCAACGTTCAGGCTCGGTCCACTAAAGCCAAAGTGGTAGTTGATCCTCCCAGGCCCGAATGCCCTGACTCCACCCGTGATGAAGTAGGTGTCGACCTCCTGAGCGGCATTGATCTCTCGCCAGTCGTCGGAGGTCTGGCCGTAAAAGGTCCCAACCCTGTCGAGCCGAGTAGACGGCGTCCTGTTGGGAACATAGCCCGACATCTCCAGTGCCTCGTACGCCGTCGTCAGGGCCATTCTCTGCATCGGGTCCGTCTGGTACGCTTCGCGGGGCGACATGTTGAAGAACCTGGGGTCGAAGAGGCCAGGCTCCTCAATCCAGCAGCCGTAGGGCGTATGGCTGGTATTTATCGCCTTGCCGGTGGGGTCGTAATGAGTCTCGACGGGGAAGCGGTCCTTTGGCACGACCCTGTGCACGTCCAGACCCTTCGCCAGGAGCTCCCATAGCTTCTCGTGGCTAGCTGCATCAGGGAAGCGGCCCGCCATTCCAACGACAGCTAGCTTGCACCTCCCAAGTTGTGGGCCATGGCTTCCAATCCCGGAGCTCATTCCCTCCTTCGTTATGTAGTCGGCGCGCCTAATGGTGACGTCCAGGGAAGTCTGACTTTGGATGAGCTTCCCCAAGGTATCCGCAGACTTCGTTGGCCCATACGGGATGATGAGGCACGTCCGCCCCTTGAAATCCCGCGCCGTCTCGACGCAGCTCTGGAGAGCCTTTTGGAACAGAATAGGTTCGTTGAGACATTCCAACACTACAGTTTTCAGGAGAGACCTCGTGTCCTCCATGAAAAGCCACGTCCCACTTGACGACATGATGGCAGATCTCGGCCTCGCATTCTCGAGAACCGTAGTCATTTCTGGGGAGTCGAGTCGAAGAATTTTATCGACGTCGGCGGTCGAATGTAGATGCGGTGCATGATAAGGACCGTAAACAGGGATAGTGACAGGGTTGGAGTTGAGAAATCGCTGTTCTGAAAATGCCTGGAGCGTCGTTGGAAGGCCGGAGACGGCGATGCTAGAAGCGGAAATGGCACTGATGTAGACACGATTGGCCAAAGGGGTATTCTATCGTCAGTCAGATAAGCAAATTCAGAGCTCGCAGCATGCCAAAGAGACTTACATTAGAAAGATGGAACTTGGATATAGCATTCTTTACATCCTCTTCCCCAACTCCCGGAAAGATCGTCGTCCAGGGCTCAGACTTTTCCGAAGGAGCGTAGAGCCTGTTAGTAATGGCATTGATGTAAAGGCCAGTCCTGAAGGCGATCAGAACTGTCTGGATGGCGAGTGGGATCAGGGTCGAAACAGTGGGTGTGGACGATATGGCGGCTGCCGAGAGCAGACCGGTACAAAGGCCAACCATGTAAGTCTGATTGTCTTTGGCCCAATCCCCGGGCTCTTTCTCGACTCGACTTGATCCGGTGTTAGCAAAACCTCCTAACATGCCATGTTTCATGACATCAGAGGGGGGCTCGGCTCACTCGATGTGATGTGCTATCTGGGCGATGCATAGCAGGGCACTGTCGATGCCGGCATGCTTGATGCTCTGGGTCTGGTATTTCTGGTTGAGCTGGTAGAGTGTCCTGAATGTGGGGATATTGGCACGCTCAAACTTCGGAAGTCTGTCAACCTCCTCCCTCAGTGCACAAGATGCGCGCTCAAGGAAGGCCTTGGCCAGGATGCTCGGGTCCCCATAGCGGCAGAACTTGGCAAGAAACGCATGGGTATCCAACGACTGGTCTCCAAAGAGAAGGAAGGCTATCTTGTCGGCCATGTTGGGACCGTGGACGAAGGTTGTCTGCTCGAAGTAATTGAGGGGGAAACGTAGGTCTGAGGAGGCTTCTGGGAGCATGGCTTGAACTTATATGCCTATGAGGGAGGAGAGACCAAGACGTAGTAATACGACCCACTCGGGCTCAAAGGTCTCGTTCATGGCCAAAGTGTTTAGCCTACTCGCATGGGAGCCGTATTCCCGCGCGGAGACCGTATATCCTATGCCACTATAACGGGCGTGTAAGTGAAGGGGGTGTATGTCCACGAGAGTTTTGATAGTGGCAGTGAAGATGGCGCCCCGGTCCCCCCGGCCGTCCCCTTCCACACACACCCCTACCTTATGATCAACGCACGTCATATCCGAGCTCATACTTCCCATACTGGACTTCATACCGTACATTCACTCCTCGGTGACCGAAGGTCGAAAGCGGTGACATGATAGCCATCCGGATAATGACCCCATGTAACCCAAGCCCCAGGCTGGAACCTACTCCCGTTCACCCCGAGAAACAGGACGAACCAAAAGGCTGGGCTGGGGGCGTGTTTGAATATACGAGACCCTGACACTCAGACTCATTGGTATTGAGGACGGTCCAACCCAAGTTGTCGAGGGCTGCAATTCCATATCCATGCCGCTCCAACAGGCATGAGGGAGATCCCCGTAGGCTGAAGTCAGGTTGATCCCTTCCGCCATGACAGAACTTCCGATATTGCAGCACACCATGACCTCCACGCATGAGCTTGATGGTTTTGTCATATCGGAGCAAGATAATGATTCCACCGTGAAGATGCCGGCAATTCTAGGTGGCCACAACCTCTGAAATTAGGCGCTTAGATCTGAGAATCCAAGATCACAGGATGTAGCAGGATGGATGGACCCCACAACCAGCCGTCATCCGTCAAACCATCCTGAATCCGCTGCTGAGGTCATCTTTGTGATTAACAGAAACAGGGGACTGTCTCGGGAGGAACTATATGTCATGCCAACCAGACGGGACAGTGACGAGGCGTGCAAGTCATCTTGCCACGACCACCCCCCCGCCCCCCCGGCCGGGTTCCCGGAGCCCTTCTGGAGCACATGGCAAATAGTCACCTCGGCAGGAGGTAGTCAGACTCGTTAGCAAGATAACCCGGTGAAACAAAGCATGCGCAGGGAAGAGATGAAGTATGAAGTACAGGAAGTAATTGTGGGTCGTGACTGTGAACTTTGTCCGGCCGGACATCCCCAAAGTCGCGGGCAAGGCGAGATGAGCCTCGAAGGAGTGACATGCCTTGAGGAACCACACATAACATAGCCAGTACACGCTCGCCATTGGACCAATGGCGGGATGGTTGAGACGCATCACTAGAGAACCACAAACTGCAGGCCTAAAAAAAGAAAAAGAAAGGACGGTATCCGGTGTGTGTCAGATACTATAACAAGCGAGGCAGTAGAGAACATGCCGTAGTGATGATGGATAGGCGACGGGACGTTGGACGCGAGGTAAAGGGCCCAATGGCGCAAAGGCACAGCAGTTCCCCCTTCGACTCGTCCAACACCATCACACCCAAAAGAGGTTAGACCTTTAGGTCCAATACAAGAAGTCTTAGCGGAGGCTTGCAAATGGAGTCCTAGAGCGGGCCAATAGCCAGCCCTTGGCCGGAATATTCAGAGAGGATTACGCTGTCTGGGCCTCGCGCCCGGGTCGATGTCCGACCCGGTGATCGTCGTTGACATAGATGGAGGCACGGCCCGGCTCTGTTTGGATTTGCTGTCTCCCATCGTAGTTTCGAGCCCCGAGGCTCCTCCTCACAACGACGTCACGATAACAGCTATCCGTACACGCCCGGCCTCATACCCCTTTTCAGGTAGTAAAGCAATTTGCTCCTGGTCTCTGGCATGGGGGCAATGGGCCGGAGGCAGGTGGTAGACGAGCCATGGCCTCAAGTCGTGGAACCGTCCTGATTGCAGAAAAATGGCCGTCAAAGACGTGTTTAGGTGTTATCCCAAAAATATTTCGGAAGCCGACTACCGCCGCATTTAGGTGTAACAAAGCTCTTGCTAAGAATGAAGACTTAGAGATCATCACCACTTGCGTCCAGAACGAATCTTGCTCCGGACTTCTCCTTCCTCGAGTGCCGGTTTTCTGCACTACAATAAGCGAGAGCTAATTGCTAAGCAGCGTCCGCAAACTGACTAGGAAAAGCGACGGAATTCCAGCGCTTCACCTTGAAGAAACGACTGCACTTGTAGACGATACGTACCTGCAATCATCTTCAGTGGAACATCCCGTTGCCCGAGACATGAATGAGCGCTGAGATGCAACCGTACCGTACCATGACCATGGTAGGGGAATCACCGGGCCGCCTCCAGGTAGTGTAGCGTGACAAGCACGGCAAAGCTTCGTCTTCGGGTCAGACTAGGCTGGACGTATTACCTGCTGGGTGCCCTCCGGGTCCGCCGCAAGTCCCTGGGGAAGAGAGCGCGTTGTTTAGCCCGTGATAGCGAGGATTGTGATGTGGAGACGCCAGGTGTATGTTCAGGATTCGACTTTCACAAGGCGAGCTTGCCGAGACCGCCGGCGCAGTGGCCCGTTTGACTTGATGGCGGTAGTTTTGGAGCTGACCCAGACGTCTGTGAATTGAGAGCTATCGAGACATATATCGTTTATGGCGCAGTGAGTGGACACAGAGTATAAAGAAGATATGGAGCAAAAAGGAAATGTATGGAGGCGGTGAGTTTGCAAGTCCCAAGTGGGGATGAGGCAAGGTTGTGTTTCGGCGGTCATCACGAAGAGGCGCCCAGGCTTGTAGCTCGGATTGCTTATTGAGAGCTTGTGATGCCCCAGCTGGCAGCAACTGTTGCGTACCTTTCCATAGCACAAGTCACGCCGGTTGCCTAACGCATTGAGACTGAAGTACCAAAAGGGAATCAACATTCTCCCCGGATCGACAATCGAACGGTCCAGCGTTAGATGCTTGCCTCTGGCGTCTCGTAATTGGAATTACATCTCCATCCTCCCACGTTATCATCATTGCCTTGACACAAGAGTCGACACGCCTGGTGCCTCGACCGATGAGAGATCAACACGTCGTTCGAGCCGACGAGGAGTATCGCGGACAAACGACCTTGCTCCCTAGGAATTCAAACTTTGGATCTTCGAGCCCGCGGTCATTCATTTGTGGGTTCCCATTATTACGTTGCTGTATATCTGATGCTGTGCTATCTTTCAAGCACCAGAAGCTCGTCATTTCTCTCCACAAACTTCTTCTTTCCCGGCCTGCGGGAGACAGGCTCAATATTTTGCTACCTTTCATTTTCAGGACGGGTCGTCCTCCCGCGGCGAAAATTCCGGCATATCTACACGGAGGCTGCCGTAGTACGAGTAACGTGATACCAAGACTGCCTGCGACACGTTCTATATTGCTCGTTCGACGTCCAATTGCGCCCAGGTCGTGTCATCGCTGGAGACAGTAAGGCTGACCCTTGCTGTCTCACACCCTTCAAGCACCTGAACAGCTGCCATACATAGGCAAGATTGAGCTCCCTTCCTTTCCGCCGTGGCTACGCTGACACTGTTTCTGACGCAAGATTTGTGACAAGGCGCGCCTTTGCCGCGGAAGCCCGCGACCCGCTCCCGGGGAATCGCCGACTCGCTGTGACCAGCCGTGGACGTCTTTCCCCACTGGTTCAGTATTGGGCCCTTTGGAATCCCTTCAATAGCCGGTACGGCACCTATGGTCCTATCTGCCTCGTTTTCCATCCAAGATACAGCTTTCTGCTCTGACTAGAGTCAAGCTATACCATCAGCCTTCCTCCCCATTCCGATCTCCGGAGGTCCGGATGACCATGGTGTGCGCTTGACTCGGCACATGAGTTGACTAGGCAGGTAGCTCAAAGGCTGCCCTCGCAACGCAGATCCCGCCGACACGGACTAGGGTCTACTGCCTTGCTCCTGTCTCATGACACCATAACACTTACACAAAACTCCGAAGACTGTCGTTCCTCGCAGATTCCCCCGTACACAGCCAGGGGTTTGCCAAGTCAGCAGTGTCGCCAGCGGACACGGCATATGCTACGACCAACAATATCCGACCCCAATTGGCTTTCTCAAGTGGGGTCCGAACCCTCCCTTCTGCCATCCTATTCCGAGTCCAAGGCGGGCATCACACCCCCCCTTTGCGCCCCCTTTTCACTCCGCGCGGAACACGGCTAGCGTCGTGCTACGGACCGGTGGATACGAGAGCTGAGGCCTTTTGTGCTTCGTCTCCGCCTTACTCAACGTTCCTCATGTCTTCTATTTCCGGCCCACATGCTTATCCATCACACTCTGGGCGCGGACGTTCGCCGGCACATCCTAGCTTCCTTTTCTCCGAGGGCCTATCCCATAGCTGGGCTTCGAAATTGCCATACATGGCGATGCTTACTCTCACCTTAAAGCTGAGTCTCCATACTCTCGTGCATGCAGAGAACGACGAGCCTGACGCGCTCTGTGTTCTTCCATCCCGATGTATCCGAAGAGAGAGCACCCGACCCCTCTTGTACTTCCCCGAGATAACCATCAGGACACGAGCACGAACGCCGAGTACAACCACCTCTCAGCTATCCGCAGCCCACGTTAGTCTCGGGATCTAAATTTGAGAACTACAGGCCATGTGGATATCGAGACACACAACCTTCAAGGACGCACATGTCGGGTAAAGGCAATGTTACCTTTCCAGGAAACCCCCAAGATCTGGGTTATGGCGGTCGACCGCGTTTCAACTAATGGCCGTAGAAACAACAGCCAGCATGACCTCAGGACCCTTTGTTTCCCACTATCCCGTCGGCAAGCATTCTGATTGGAGGCAGTCCGCTCGTCACCCTCCCTACGGCTTCACGTAGGGGAAGCACCGGCAAGCTAATGCGAGCTCCTTGCGCCTAGGCCTGCACCCTCCGTCCCTGGCGTCGGCGTCAAGTCGGGGATATCACGCCTCGAAGTCCCTCTGCCTCCGGCGACCACGATCCCGCATCGACAGTCCAAAGTCCGCTCCCTTCGCGCAGGCGCCACTTGATGCGGCATGTCTTGGAGCCCCTGTAGAGGCCGGTGGCGCACCCTCCGCGCTATGTCATGCTCACCGCAGCAGAGGCTTGGTGGTAGAGACATGCCGTGCCGGAGAATGGGCGTCACGCTTGGGGGTGGCATGGACTCTGGGGTGGTCACATCGTCGCACGGGAAGCGAGGCTAGATAACATGGCTTGGGCTAGGCGATGACGGGCGTCGGGTGGGGGTGCCGGGGCTTCAGGTGCTCGTTCTAGAGCTTTCTGTTGTCTGCGCGAGTCAGCTTACATGACTGCGTCTCGGATTCCCGAAAGATTAGGGAGGCCAGGTGTGGTTTGTAAACTATCCGAAATGCTGGAGAGCATTATTAGTCCGCTCTGCTTTGTTCCTGATGCGCAGCGCCCCTCCCCACAGCTTCGTGAATGTTACCGATCATTCACTGAGACCTGTGGTACGGCCCGACGGCACGGCTTGGGAGGCAATTGCCCAGTGATTCCCCCCCCCCCCAAGCGTTGTCTTCTCCATCCCAATCTACCTATAAACTTGGAAAGGCTAGCATCAAACCAGAAATGGTGATGAACATCCTCAACACTCCCGAACCTCCCTCATGCTTACACATCGCGGAGATACGTAGTTTGAACAGGCGTAAAGAGTAGCGTGCTCACAGTCCTTCTCGACTCGTAAACTAGAAATCAGCCAATATCACGTACGTATTCCGAGGTCGACGACTAGGCCACCCATCCGTGTATCAAACTCCTGCTGTCGGCCGCGTCACCCCATGCCTCGTACCGCCTAGAGGCCGCGCACCCTGAGGCCAGGCAACGCGGTTCCCCTGCCATTTCTGCGCTTATATATGGGAACGCAGAAGAACCACTTTCTATTTCTCTGTTGAAGTGATTGCTATTGGATAGATTATTTATACAACGAAGAATGGTATTGGTGGTTTGTGTTGTGTGAATGGTGTCCAGAAACTCCGTGTTGCCCATCGAAGACCGCGCTTAGTCCGTCGAGACGCCTCGATATCGCGCCATTATAGCCCATTACCAAAGGATATCCGAGAAATACAAGAAGAAAGAAAGAGAGTAGAACGAAAGGCAAGCTGGGCACGTCAAGGACCATAGCCTTGAGAAGACCCGGGAAGCAAACGGCTTGCGGCGAAACCAAGACAGGTGGGGATTCCTGGCGAGGGATTGCCTGACCAGTTCGCTTGCCAAAAGTAGGGGATAGAAAGAGAAAGAAGGTCCGGAGAAGCAAATGCCGGTTGGTAATGATACAGGTTAGTTCGGCCACTCGGGGGCAATCACTCAATCAGCCTCCCGATCCTGGAGCGCTTGACGCGCGAGTACGTGGGAGGAGGAATCCACTCGGCGCTGCCAAAGTTAGCACATACCCCAGACAAGAGGCGACGAGAAGACTCACCCGTGATACTCAAGCGAAGGCTCATATACGATCCCAGTCGTGTCCAGCGGATCCTCGAAATTCCCCGCCGCATTCCCCTTGTACGGAATCCCCGCCTTCTTGCACGCATCGATATGGTCCTTTGGAATCTCAATATCCCTCAACAAATCCGGCGCCTCGATGATCGTCGCCGTCAGCCCCATCTCGACGTGCCACTCGATGTGGCAGTGGAACAGGTACACTCCGGGGTTATTAGCGCGGAAGCGCAGCACGGCGTGCGACTGCGGGAACACGGAGACGGTGTCGCGCATCGGAGGCTTGGGGTTATACCCCCCCGAGGCGTGCTCTGCGCCGGGCCATTCGCCCGCCCCGGTTTGCAGGCGCTCGAGGACCTGGAAGTGGTGGCCGTGGAGGTGGAAGGGGTGGATGCCTCCGTTGAGGTTGTTGACCACGATGTCCACGATGTCGCCGCTGGAGATGATGAAGGGGTGCACCGCGCCGTAGACGGTCTCATTGGTGTTGTGCTCGCCGACTGTTGCGGCCGTGTAGAGGGTGGGGACCTTGGGGGCGACATAGGGGGTGCCGTTGATGCAGTGCCTGGCAACCCATGTCAGTCACATCCCCGGCCTCAATACGCAGCCCCAATACTCTGAAAGGATAGGGGAGCAACCCACCGACGAATACCGTAGGAGTCGCTGCATGACTCAAAGTTGAAAACAAATGTCTTATCCGGAGCTGGCAGGATGTCGCAGCCATCATACGGCTTGAAGTGAGCGTCGTCCGAAGGACTCCACACATCAACGACATTCGGCCGCCTCTCCCCCTCGGGATCCATGACCAGATACCCGGTCGAGTTGAGCCTCCACGTGGCTCCGGGCTGCGTGTAGTCCCTGTTGTTATCCAGCGAGACGAGGAACCCAAAATTGCGGTTATCCCGCTCAATACCCTTGATAATCACGTCGTAGCGCTGCGCAGGCGTGATGCGTAGCATGTCGGCGGCCTCCTGCTCAATGTAGGCGGCGTCATTCATGATGACGTTCATGTCGTGGGAGTCAAAGCGGATCATGGCAGAAGCGGAGGTGCTGAAGTTGATGATGCGGAAGCGGTAGTTCTTGTCTGCCTCAAAAGAGTAGTCTGCACCCTGACCGTCATTAAGGAGGATGCTTGATATGCTGGGGGGGATGCCGTTGGGGTTGGCCGGATTCAGAAATTCTTTTCCGAGGGTTAAGGACTCATTGTGGTACCTGAAGAGTTTGAGATTATGGCAGGTGTCTACGGGTCGGAAAAGGGCTTACCAGTCGGAAATGGTCAAGACGTATTCCTCGTCGTATTCGTCGGCATATGGGTCGTCCGGATCATCGACGATCATGGGTCCTCGAAGGCCATCGGCATATTGGCCCATGTTATGAGAGTGCCCTTAGAATCCGTGTTAACTGCGTTCATTTCATGGCAATCGATCATGAGCACGTATGCAAAGGGGGTAACTTACACCAATACGTGCCACCCACGTCAGCCTGTCAACGCATTCTTAAGGTCAGCTAACCACTTCCATTTTCTCGACCGCAGAACCCGGAATGCATCTTGGGGCGCTGGCTCACCTCGAACTCATAGACGAGGCTGTCACCGGGTGGCACCGGGCACTGCGTGACGAAGCTCGGTCCGTCCATCCAGTTGGTGCTGATCTGGTTGATGCCGTGGAAGTGGAGACTAGCCGACTGGTTTCCCAGCATGTTATTCATCTTCACCCTGACGGTATCTCCCTTTGTGGCGCGGATCTCGGGACAAGGCCACTCGTTGTTCACGCCGATGACGGGGCGCATATAGCCGTCCGGGGCAGCGTTGACCCAGGTGATATCCCAGTCATACTCGACCACCGCCGCCGAGGCGAGAGCGGCGAGCGACCCCACAATGAAGGCGGCAAAGTAGGATTGACGCATGATGATTGAGGAAATGGGGGTCTTTCCCAAGAGCTCTCCCGGTACGCGATTCCCCAGGCTCGGCTGTGGGAGGGAACACACTTATATATCTCGCAAGTGCTTGGGACGGGTCCAGAGACTAAAAATTGCCGTGAAAAGCTTGGAGAAACAAGGGTTCTAGCCTGACATACGACAGGCGTGTAACGAAAGTCGGGAAAACTATGATAAACGAAGGGACGACGAGAGTCGGTACGAGGCTTTTCGGAATACCGCCTTGTCTGTTGATCCGATGACGAAAATAATAATGGGCCAACAGAGGCGGGAGGGCATCGCAACCTTTATACAAGCGCCACAATACGAAGCAAGCCGTAGATGCAAGCGGAGCGCAAAGTGGACGGAATTGCCGCCCCGGACGCCAGGACCCATTCCCTCGTCTCCGCCTTGTTGACTGGATCCTTGAACCACATGCCGAGTGTCGGTCTAGCTGGGCATCCGCTTTTGGACGTCAGCAGCACCGGGCGCACGCGCCGCACGGGGGAAAGAGTCGAGTGACCCACCTTCAGCTCCCGCCTCCGAAGCACGCCTGCCGGGAGCGGAAGCGCAGTTTTGGGCGCTTTGGCTTACACGGATACGGGGTGGAGGCGCGCCGAGTGCGGACGTGGAAGGGGGTGGGAGTGGGCGAAGCCATGGTGAGCGATGACCGACATCTGGAAACAGGGATCCGGGTATCGTGCCGTCCGAGCACTTGCCCGTCCCGGCTTTCAGAGATATTCGTGGAGGGAACGACCCCGGAATCTGGGCTGATACATGGTTTCGCGGGGCGTAGGGCGTCTGGTGTCGAGCACACATCCACTACACCTTAGACATACGCCCCGGATGTCCGTGAGTGTTGGGCTGGCGCGGGCTTGGAGCCTCGTAGGAGGTCAGAGACGATGATTCGTCAAGGGAAGCCAGGGTCATTTCTCGTGGCGTTGGGCTGCAATAAAGTGGGAACGACATCCCAGTGAGCTGAGGTTAGCCTTGACCGACAATATGTGTGTAAGCGGGTATGTGTGGTGTGCTGTTGACGACACGAAGTGCCTCCCGTGACCGCATCAGCTCGCTGCTCGCGATAATTAAAGACTTGGCACATACGATGGGCGAAGAATGGCCATCTCAAATGCAACAGCAGACGCTCAAAGAGACCCTTGGTCTTGAGCGAGGTCAGCCTATGACGGGGGCGGAGCGCAAGCGCGTCGGGAGGGCTGCTGGTCAAGACTCCAGTAATCGCCGATCATTGGTCGGCAAAACCTTGCCGGCGGGAGTGGGGCCCCGGACAAAGGAGGAAAACCGAGACAGATTCCCTGCAGGATGGCCGAAACATGGGCCTGCCGAGTAACCGGTTCATAGAAAAAGCTTAGCTTACAGCGGGAACGAACAGGGAGGTGCGCCGTGATCCTTGTCGGTGGGGACCGAAGCAAGCCTTGTACTCGGTGGGCGTCGGGCCGCGGAGAAGAGGGAAGCTGGACTATTGATGTGATAGTATGAGATGGGGAGTGACGGAAAGAGCATGCGGTGGCGCAAGGGCTTCATCCGCAATGGAGACAGGCCCTGTCCACTCGAGGAAGCGTACGAAGTACAAGAGCGCACTGGCTCGAGCTTAGGCCGCGAGGGTCCTTGCTCGAGATTGCCTCTGGTCTTCTGAGCAGTAGTTGAATTGCTCGGTCACGCAGAGGACGCCGGCCTGGGCCATGCTCTGCCCTGGCGCATCTGGTGACCGCTAGCCAATGCATTGTTGGGCGAGCTGCTCGAGCCTGCCTGCTTTCGAGTGCGGAGTTGCATACAATCTCTAGAGGTGCTTCGCCGCGGAAGAATCCCGACTTGGCGCACTGAGACCGACATCCTCCCGGGGTCCACGTACAAAAGGAGAGGGGGCCATGGCCGTTGGGCCAAGAGAAGGACTCACAGATACGAGTGAGCCACTCCTGGTGCAAGTCTCCTGCAAGATACCCGGAACTTAGATTATCCCATGCCTTTCGAGTGAGCCCGTCCCTGTGCTGTGTTTGACAGCGCGGCAGGCAATGAAGTTGCTTCGTGAGGCCGTGATTTCTTGGGCCGGTCAAGCCTTGGCTTGCCGCGGTTGCTATTCTTGGGCTGCCTGCAGAGCCCCGTCTGCCGTGTTCCCAAAGTATATTAATGCCATGAGAGCTTCATGGCCCAAGCCATCATCCGTATGCCACCGAGTCGCTAGATTTTCAATCTTATGCATATGTCGGTGCTCGTGTCGCATTAGACAGCAGCGTTTTTTTTCCTTCTTTTTTTTTCTTCTTTTCTTTTTTTTTGGGTCTCAGGTCCTCTTCATGGCCCGGTTGAGACATCCTTTGGGGCTCCGTCCCGCAAAAGACACAGACCCCGTTTTGTCAGACACGGGTTGGCGTCTCCATCGGTGGGCGGGAATGCCTCCAATAGCGGGAAACTTGTTACGACCCGGGATGTATATCAATTGCGACATAGGCCCAAGCACCCGTAAGGAGACCGAGCGAGGGGTGGATGTTCAATTCGGGAATAGTTGATGGAGAGGTTTCAGTCCCGGATCCCTTTCGCTTCTGTCGTCCGATTACCATAACTGAGCACACACATCACCATGACTTGCCAAACCAGATGTGTGCTTCAGAACGAAAATGGTTTTGTCGCCCGGTGACAGAGGGCTCAGTGAGGCTTTGCAAAGAAGGAGCCACTACTCCCCCTCCGCCGCTCCCATAGCACTCGAGCGCCCGATACAATCATTGGCTTTCGACGAACTAGATTCCCGGTGGCGTCTTCGCAGCCGAGACTGTGCTCCTAGGTTCCTCTCTTGGTGGACCGTACGCGCTCGTTGTCCCAGGTGCTGATTCCTCGGAATAAACTAAGACGCAGAGGGGGTAGGAATGGCAGTTCCAGGGTAACACCGGGGGGGCCAATATCCATAGGGCTTCGGCAGCGGAATAGATCCCGTTCAATGTTACCCATCGCCCCTCTCACCACCGCCGCCATCCAGGAGGGCCAATCCGGCAGTCACTACCGCAACACGATACGACACCAGGAGAGGTTGTCGGGTCATGCCCCGCACTGCAGCAAAACAGAGCACGGCATGTGAGCCAGGGCACCAATGGTGCCGAGATATCAACACCAATGCTCGTCTTAACCCGCGCAATTCGGGTCATAGCGGATACGGCCCCATGTCCTGCTGCCCGCCCACATCGAAGAAACACAACGTGGGTGCCTGAGGTCTGGTGAAAATGAGAAAAGTACCACTGCGAGAAATAAGCAATGATAATCCGGGAAAGTGTCGGTCCTCCTGCTTGGCGGTGAGGGCTTCCTAAAGCGGAGCCTTGATGTGCTATGCAGCGGGTGAATGGGGCGTCAGTACTCGGCAGCGGCAGAGACCGGGGACGAACCATGGCAAGAACAAGAGGGTCTCCCGTATCTGCCATTGCATCTCGGATCTCACGCCCGTTCGCAGGTAGCCCACGTAGTAACGTTGCTAGTGGGCGCGCAGCCCTAGACGCCTCGTTCAGAAGTGCAGGCGGAATTCCTCGTAATTGACCCGGGGTACGAAGTGAACAACCGGTGCCATGATGCCCCACGAGTATTATTGCCGTATCGGGAAGTCTTTATCCAATCCGCACCTGAGATCCTGCTTCGTCCGACGTCGTTCCCGCACCCAATACGAGGTTGGCCACATTCAGCAGACGGGGGTTGCCGGGAATGCTTTGTCGGCGTTTTGAGCCGACGGAGAATCAGAAGAGTCAAAAGCTGTCTGGAAATAAAGAGGGCGGTCATTTGGAGGCCTAAGACTTTCAAGAACTTCTGTATGCTTGGGGGTGATTTGTATCTTCCGGTGCCTCCCGGCAAGCAAAGCCCCGGAAGCCAAGACCACGGCAGTTCGGGTAAGAACACTGGCCGGTCCCACGAGACGACAAGTGCAATATCGCGTTCGACGAGTGGTAAAAACAGAGGGGGCGGGCTCCGGGGAAGGCTGACGCCATTGGACCTTCTTTCAGCCCAGCTCGCATCCTCCGGTGGAACCGTCAATCAACCGCATGCTCTGCTATCCCAGGGTGGGTCATTGTAGAGGGGCTCTGATCAAGACAACCATCGCCAACAACAGACCTCTGTCGAACTTGATACTGGAGACCTCGACGAAGTATGTACCCGCAGTTTTTTCATGAGATATCACCGACGACGCTCACGCCCATTACATCTGCATCCTTCAGCGAAACCTCCCCTCCCCAGCACTACCGATGACTGCCCAAGTCGGATTGAGAGATAATATCCGTGAACTTGTGTTCGGGAGTGTACTCGTGGCGTCGACGAATGATGTCTTGGTAATATAAGAGGAGCGCCACCGACAGGGGGTTGCGGTGTCATCGTGATCCTCGCTTAGTGACCTCGGTTCGGCTCAATGATTCTCAATGCCAGATGGGATATCGTTGTCTCCGAGGCGAATTTTGCGTACTGAGACTCGTCTTATGAAGAGGATGCCGCCGGCGCACGTCAGCGGATAGGCCCAGGTCTACAACTCGAGCTCGACACGGACGACCATGGTTCAGGTCAGGAGAACTGACTGCTGCATATGCCGTGCTCAGCGCAGCCTACCGAGGTCTTGTCGCACAAGAGCAATCACCCGAGTCCACCATCCTGTCCCGGGATGAAGAATCTCAAGTCCCATCGGGCCTGAGACAGGAGTGCGTCTTGTGCCACTAGAACGAGGACCCCTATTCTTTCGACTTATTCTTATCCTGTCCGAGTCGGGAGAACGTTGAGTAGCTGACGGGCGTCACGAGGGGGGGAGGGGTCAGCTGCTCTTACAGTGGAGCGCAAGAGGGAAGTAGGCATGACTACCTCCTCGACTCGTTTGTTGTGCATCACCACCGAGCCTTCCACCTCCCCCTCGCCCTCAATGCCGAATGTTTTTCTGCGTGCTTTAATTTTATCCATCTTGACCGTCAGAAAACGCCCTATTAGAGGACAACTGCTGGAAGACACTTTGCCAGTCTTGCGTCCAGAGTTGCCGAGCCCGAGAGCCAGCTTCAAATTACTGTTCGGAAAATTCAACCTGGCGGTCTCCCAGAGGATTCGCCTCCCGACACTAGGAGAAAAGAAAAGCCCATCCCCTCTCGCCAATCAACACTCCTCACCAGCGAGCGGATCTCTGCCCGCGCCATGCGCTTAAACCTCCTCTTTCCGTCGCCTCGAACAAAAGATCTGATAACCATATTCAGCTACCCGCATAAAGCAGAACTCGCCTCGCGGGACCCAAGCCGCACGTAGCACAGGGGAACATCTTACCACCGCATATATGACGCTGCGTGATAACACCGGGGCTTCAACCACGCGGACAAACGTCGTCAGCCCCCTTGACTCTGTGGTGATCCTGCAGCGAGATTGAACAATCCGTGAAAACAGTCCAGGATAACCAGTTGGAATGGAAAGGAATAACCTGGGCATTCAGATGGAAAAAGACTTCCGTCCACGTGCTTGCGTCAGGCGGTAGCAGAGCACCTGCCACGCTAAGGGTTGTCCACTCGCTCCTTCCCAGATCCCTCGCACAAGCATCCCAGGAGTACGACATACGAAAACATACAAGCCCAAGTATCCTTGAGATATCACTTCCGTGAACAGAGAGGGGGAATAGCCGAAGACAGGCCGTCGCTCGTGGAAGAACGGAGTTGGTCAAGGATAAGGTGTGATGACGGGCGGGAGGCACCCACACCCGCCACAGACAGCATCTCATCCTCCCAGATTGAAAGATACACGACGCTCAGAAGCTCAAGGTTGCGATTGGCCCGACATCCGCACCGCCCTTATAACGATGGAAGTGAACAGGATTGGTAGAGAAACAGCGCGGTCCAATACCGCCTCTCCACATGATGGTATTATGCAACCAAAGAATAAAAAGTATATACACGTAACCAAAAAGTATACCCTCCTTAACTCCAAGCGCCCAAGCTTGCCCATCCCCTCACCCATGCCTAGCACTCAAACTCGCAAACGCATCCGGGCTATGCCTGCCCCCATTCGACCAGCTCGCCATATCCAACCCTAGCGCAATACTATCCCGACTAGAGTGCGCCATCCCCCCAAACGCATCGTTCGACCGTGGCACCGCCGGCGGCGGCGACGTCGCGCCGTTGGTCGTGTAGAAGGGGTTCTTTCCGCCCGGCAGCGGCGTCGAGACACTTCGCGGCTGCTGCTGGCTATTGCTGAAGTGCTCGTGCGCCGCCGGCGCGGCGGGAGGTTGCTGATCCTGCGTGGGGTGCGGTTGGGGTTGTTGTTGAGGCTGAGGCGCGAGGTGTGGCTGGTTGTAGAGGGCGAGGATGGACGCCTTGTTTGGCCTCTGAGATGAGGACATCTGCTGGGGTTGAGGGGGTGTGTACCACGGATTGTTCGGATGCGCGGCCGGGGAGGCCACATACTGTGACTGCTCTGGTATCTGGCCAAGTGCCGGGGACTGAAGCCGCGTAGGAGAGCGCGTGAATGGGTTATTCGCCTGCGGTTGTGGTGACCCCACGTTTACCGCGAGGGGCTGTTGCTGGTTCTGATCGATGAAGAAAGGGTTGTGCCCGGCCACCATAGGCTGCGGCGATGCTGAAACGTAGCCATTCAGGAACTGTTGAGGTTGTTGCTGCTGCTGCGGCATGTACTGAGGTTGCGGATAGGTTTGGGTCGAGCTGAAAGGTAGCGAAGGTACGGGAGGCGTAGGTACGGATGATTGTTGGAGGTATCCTTGCTGTGGAAGGTGCGCGGGAGCACCGCCAGTGCGGTTCGGGAAGAGAGGTTGGGGTTGAGGTTGAGGTTGAGATTGAGGTGGCGCCAGGGACATGTTCTGGAAAGCCTGGGAGAAGTGGTCGGGATGGGCGCTGCTAGGGCCGCCAAACGGACTTGTAGAACTCAAATACGGGTTCTTGTTCTGTAGGGTCCCCGTGGACTGGGCAGTCTGGGGTTGAGGAGTGAGCATGTCGAAAGGATTGGTAGATGAGCTCGATGGGGTGACGGGAGCCTCGTTCCCGCAGGTGGCTGGCCTTGTGGAAAGAGGCGTCAGGGATCGTGTGGCTCGGAGAGAACTATCCCGGGGTGCCGCCAACGACGAAGCGCCCTCCCCGAGCCGCACCAAGGTCTCAACTGCTCGCTCGAAGTTGCCATTGACCCCCTTCAGTATCGTGATGTTCCGTGACTGATCCGTGAAGCCCATATCCCGAAGCCTAGCTAGCTTGCTCTCCGTGTCGCCACTATCGTACTCGATACTCGCGCCAAAGACCTTGGACGGCTTGTTCGTCAATTGAGGGGAAGGACTCCGCGCCGGTTCTCGGGGGAATGACAGGCCCTCTTCCGCCGCCGCAGCCGCCGCAGCCTGCTTCTTCGCTTTCGACGAAAGGGGGAATAGGGTCGACGCTGACCGTAGGCCGAACTTGCCCGTCTTTGGCGGAGGCGGAGGTGGAGTCTCGTTGTCGGAGGGGGACGAGCCGACGTCGTGTTTCCTGGCGCCGTTCAGGCTATGACTGACGTACTTGGCACGAATGAACCTTTCCATCGCGGAGTCGGCTTCGTCTGCGTCGATTGGCACAGGAGGTTTCTTGGCTTTGGGATTGTAGATCTTGTTCGAAGCGGTATTTCCGACCTTTTTCATGTTCTGGGGAGAGTCAGTCAGAAACAGAGCTCACTGGATGCACGGAGATTTGGAAATGAGACCAGTAAGGACAGTAACGAACCTCGACCTGCTCGCTAGTCCAAGTGTCCATGCTCAGAGACTTGACCTTGGATATGTGGGTGCCCAGTTTCCGGTGCAGGCTCGCGCATCGAATGCAGAGGAAGATGCCCAACTAGACGTCACCTTCCCGTCAGCTCGCTGTTTCAACATATGGAAGAGGGTTCGCGGCGGGTAGAAGCATGAAGAATCGGGGGTGCGTACACTCCATGATGCCCAGGCTGTAGCACGACGGGCAGGTTAGCAAACCGAGTCTCGACGTAGCACACGGAGCCCAACCGTACCTGGATTCGCGGCGGAGCAGTCCGCGCAGGTGTTGTTCCCGGGGACTCGCTGGATCAAATCGTGGAGGATTCTCTCGTTGCGCGCCTGCTGGCGCTTGGTGATTGACGCCATGGTGCGGCGGTGTCGGGCTGCTCTATGGAAATAGGGGAGGGGTCGTCCGTTACTGCGCGAAAGATGCTGGTGCGGTCATAAGTCGGTGGCGACGCGGCGACGCGAGGCTCGGGACGTTCGGGACGACGGCTTTGAGCTTGAGTGGTGAGCAGTGGGTGGAGGGCACAGAGGAGAGACAGCGGGTCTCGGACGGGTCTCGCGGGTGTTCGTCGATTAATAGCGCGCGATGGTCGGTTGCTGAGCAGGGTGCCGAATGAGAGGACGAAATCGCGGCGATGACGATAAGAACTACTCGACAATCATAATACAAACGCAACCGCAGATTCAAATGCCGATTACGAGGTCAAAGAATGCAAAGAATAAACAACGAAGTGAAGTTCGGGCGTCTCCAAAAACAGGAGCGAGGAGGGCACGAGCGAGTGCGATGCGATGCGAAGTTTTTGGTGGCCCCGTTGCGCCGGGAGCTGGGATTTGCGGGGGGCAACTCGCCTGCGGGTCTAGAAACGCGCTATTGTCCTTCGAGGCAGCGCTATGAGGTGCCGGCCTGCAGCAGCACCATAAGTACCTTCTGAGCTAAGGGTCTCCGCCCCTTTTCCCCTGATTGAGCGGGTGCAGTAGCCCAAGCTCCCCGAACCCCTGCCGCCGAGAAAACATGGATTGGATGAAGATTGGCAACATCCGAATGAAGAACGGTGGTCTGTGATTTCGGAGTGCACTATCCGCATTGTCTTAGTCGATGGCACGGACGACTCAAATCCGAGGCCAGTCATTTCCTCGTACGGAAGCTCGTTCGGGACTCGGTTCCGGGCCGCAATTCGATAGGACCCTTTGATAATTATCCGCGATCTGCACGCGACTAAGTCGAAGCGGATCTAGTATCGTTCCAAGCCCGGATTCCAAGTTGCCCATGGGCCCTTCAAAGTTATGAGAGGCAGGGGTATAAGTACATGGTACTTCTTTCTGTCTGCATTTAACACCCAAATGTACGTACACCAGAGTATCAGCTACCTTGCTACTGCCCGGACCAGGCGGGACTGCAACATGCGCGCCGCGTGTCCAATGCTGCTCCTGCCCGGACACTCTTGAGCCTGGATACGAAGCCGCCTTCGAAGACGACCGATAGCCTCACTCCCACACATACACCAAGGGAACGGATGCCCGTGGGTCACGGTTAACTTTAAAACTTTTGTGGTTCTCTTAAGGTATTGGGTTCAGGCGTACAAAGTTTGCTGTGGCGTACGCCTCGATACGGCTTCACAACGGACAGCTCTGTCGGGAGGCCCAAGGCGTTCGCAACAGCGCCTTTCAGATTCCCAGACGGCCATGACGGTTTCCCAGTGAACGGCCGTCTAATCAGTCCTAGCTATGAAAGTTTTGATTTGCCACTAACTTGTGGATTCGGGTGATGGACGTACCCGGGTCATGGCATCTGACGTTGGCGCGCCCCAATCTAGGCTGTCCGTGGTAGAAACTCCTCTCCACAGCGCCGCTGGCAGTCTCCTCAAGACATCAGAGTGTGACCCAGGGCCTGCGGGTTTGCCCCTCCCCTCTCCAGCCCATCGTTGGGCAAATCGTCTCTGCTGAGTCTCTGGAACTCCACCATTGACTTTCGTTGGCGATTACTTTGCTCCCCGTGACAAAAGAATTTTTCTTGGGAGAAGTAGCCACGATGCTTGTTATGAATGGATCTTGCAACATGCTGACGTCGGGTCGTGTCAGCCTTGTCCGTTGCCAGGGCCTTCACGGCCTACAGCCCCCGACAAGCACACAGGGGTGGATGGAGATGATGCCATAACTAGCTAGATAATATACAGTACATCTTACACGTATGCCTTTGGGATGTTTCCGGTTGCACGACGAGAGGCGTGTCTTCCTAGTTGACACAACAAGCAGCTACGACCCTAAGATGGCAGTTCAAATGGCCATGAGAGCTGGACTACCGCTGGCCAGAACGTTTGCGCGATAACTCGGGGTATCCTTCGCAAGCCACGCTCTTGTCAGAAGTCCTGCTATCGTGGTACCGACCGAGGGGAGGTTGGTAGCACTGGCCCGCCCACTCCATACAATGCCTATATGGTGCTGATCTGGAAGAAGCGGGCGGTCGCTTCGGCCCTGTTTAGGCCCAGACCTACGCCGGCTCTGCTAAATCTCCCAGGGTGGCAATGAGAAGTCAGGCGTCTTGGGCCAGTCTTCAGGCCTAAAGTCGAAGAAAGAACGTTAGCGATCATATACCGTAATAACGACAACTAATCATGCGGAAGGGGACAAAGAGAAATCCCGGTTTTCGACGTACTTGAGAACTAGGAGGGCCGCCATCCGCTTCCTCCTCTCCACTTCGTCCTTGCCATCCGTTAACTGGAGCCACTGCCCAAGGAGCTGCCTTCTCTCCTCATGGAAATTCAGCCCCGCGGCTAGGTCCGCTGTGACATCGACATCAATGCCACGCTCCACACACGCAAGCAGCAGCTCATCCTCGGAGAGCTGCTCCAGCTTGCCCGCCACCCGCAGGAGTCTATCGTCTGCCTCGAGGAAACCCATCTGAAAGAGTCCCCTAAGTTGCCATAAACCCGGCGGCATCAGCCCAATGCGATCCCAAAAACTACTGACGAGGTTGAGACTGCGCAGGATATGTGTCCGTGCAGTCGATGCCGTGGCGATACCGTCAGGATTCTTCAACTTGAGCTCTTCCAGCGCGTTCTTGCGCCTGGCTGCCGCCTTGTCCCTGGACTTTGCGGAGTGTTGCGGTAGCCGACATGTAAGCGGCATTATGCCCTCCACAAAGTACGCAATCAAGGGGGTGAGCTCCTCGAACAGCAGCACCGTGATGCCAAAGACGGGAAGTCGCGCGACATCGTGCCTAGTCCTCCACAGAAGTATCCAATCCGCACGAGAGAACGTGGCGGGCACGTGGTGCGGTTTGAAGATGGATGGCTGGTCCTCACGAGGCACGAGCGCCAGCTTGCCCTTTAGGAGTCTGCGATTGGCGAATACGCTCTTGAACCCCTCCTTGTAGAAGCCGAGGTAGGTCTTGCCGACCTTGAAGAGGTGGCTGACGGTACCAACGCCGGGCTGGCGAACCGGAAGCTCCAGGGGAGGAGGCAGCGTACTCCGTGGTGGGTTCACGGGGTCGTCGATGAGGGCGCTCGATTCGGCCGTCGTCGGTGTTGAGGATCGCGTCGAGGATCGCGTCGAGAATTGTCGCGCGAGGCACGCGTAAGGTCTGGGGGCCGCAAGCGGGTGTTCGAGCAGGGCGTGCCCGCGCAAGGTGCGCAAGCAGACGTTTGAGCCCATTAGAAGCGCGAACTCGTGGATATGGCGTCAAATGCAAAGCATCTTTGTTGGCCTCGAAGTCAAACGGCGTTGACTTGTGTCGCTGACGGAACCTTCGGACGATGGTCCACTTGGAAAAAGGTCCTTACCCGCTTCGGGAATGGTGCAAGCTCGGTTTCCGGGGGAGCTGGAGCAACGGCCGTGGAGCAGTCAGTGCCCGAGGTACGGGTGTCAATACACGGTTCGTGCATACTTCCGCGTTAGGATGAATATGAAGACGGAATGCAATTGCCCGCACAATAGACTCAAAACATTTCTCGAAGGGGCCGGCACCATGTACCTATACCTTTAGTTGAGCTAAGACCGCAGATATCATGTGTTATTTTGAGAAGCTAGGGTACCGATACTACACTGCATAACTTCACAAAGACGACCCCTTACTCTTGGCCAGTTATGCAGGCTCTAGTCACCAGATTGTCACCTTGGCCAGCCGCCCACTTGGAAAATTTATACTCACATATTCCCTCCCTGCCTGGCTCAACCACAACCCGTCTCCACGGCAAAAAAAAAAATAACAGCATCATCGATGCGCGTTCCTTAATTCCGACATCATCAATTTTCTTCCCATTCGCCAAGTTTTTCAATCCATTTTCTTTTACCCACGACCCGTCGAATGACCTTATTATGATCTGAGGCATCGACTTCTTTCGCATCTCGGCTCAACCTGCCTCACGCGAGCGCGATCCTCGACCGAAGTCAGATCGCAATCCATCGCGACAATCATCGTCGCGTCCTTTTTATCCCGAAACTAACCCTCCACATATCATCCGACTCGGTGCACCATCATGTCCCAGACAAACGGGACGCCCAGGGCGCGCCCTCATCTTCGGTTCGCCAACTCTACCTACGAATCGTCCCCCGCTGGGAACAAGCGTTTCGGCACCCCTCGTCCGACTGGACCTCGACGACTCTTCGATCGCGATACCTCTACGTCGGTCAATGCAAACGACCGAACTTATGATGAGGCTCGCAACATTTTCCGCACGTCATCGCTCAGCACTAAACCCGGACCGCGATTCGAGCCGTCCATTCCATCCAACACCATGCGCAAGGTTTTCGCGCCTGCCGCCACGCCAGAGCCGAAGAGGCTGTTTCGCGATTCATCGACGAAAGCTACGCCTCGACGCACTCTGGCGGAGTCTAACTCCACGGAACTCTTCAAGCAGGCCATACCCGATCCTCCCGCCGATCTCAGCGGAGCCGAGCTGGCGTCGAAGGTTCCGGAGGAGTTAAATCAAAAGCTGGGAGGCTCCGTATACGCCGATCAATACCTCGAGCACCTGTGCCCGAAGGATTTCGATCACTTGCAGAGGCGTCAGTTTTTCTGCATTCTTGATCTCCGTCGCCTCAAGTATGCGGCTACTGAGATCTTTGCGAAGAAGGACTGGAAGCTCAATGTCATGAACTTCGCTAAGGAGTTTGAAAAGAGCAGGAGCCTCATCCTGCTGCGATACGGCCTATACGAATTCAAGAACGTCAAGCCTTCTGCGGAGATCATGAAAAAATGGAGGCGGGCCCATGGTATCGAAAGCTACGGGGACGAGGCGATGGACGCTTCAAGCGGCCGAACGCCGAAGACTTCAAGTAAGCGGAAGGCCGAAGAAGACGACGATGCCGATGAAGGCCACTCTGCGCGACAAGCCGGTGGCAAACGGCGCGCCGTCGACGAGGAGGATGAGCAGTCGGCTAAGCAACAGAGAACCAGCTCATCTGCTACGAAGACTTTCCTCGAGAAGATTGCCTCGAAACCCGTGGCCCCAGCTACCGAGACTACGACTTCATCGTCATCGAAGCCGTTATCCGGAGCCAAGTCGGACGGTGGACTAGCCCGCTCGGTGTTGGACAAGAGCGCTGGGGGTGGAAATATCTTCGGCCACTTGTCGGATGCTAGCAAGACCAGCGGAGCGGACGCCGACGGTGAAAGCGAGACGGAGTCCGAGCAAGAGGAAGTAGCACAACAGTCGAACGGTGTCGTGAACGGTGCGCCCGCCACGCAGCCCTTCCAAGCGACCGCCCCCACCAGCAACCCGTTCGCGTCCAACACGACCAGTGTCAGTGGCTTGGGTGCTGCGGATTCGCGCGAGTCTACCCCAGGTCGCAGTCTATTTGATCGGCTTACCAAGGGGGTTGACGGCCAACCTGTCCGGGCTAGCTCAGCCGAAGACTCGCAGGCCGAAGCTACTGCATCTGCTCTTTCGCAACCTGCCACATCCGAAGGGCCTGCTGATAAGACGTGGACTCCTGGAACCCCTCTAAAGTTCGCCTCCCAGCCTTCTCAGGGGTCATCCCTGTTTGGCGCTGCGTCAACTCCGAGCAGCTCTCTGTTCTCAGGTGCTGGCCAACCTACGACAAGTCTCTTCGGGTCACAGAAGTCGGCGCCCTCAGCCGAGGAGAAGCCTCAGCAGACCGCTGCCAGTGCGGACAAGTCAGGTGACGAATCCGACAAGGAGAACGCTTCTCAGCCGACTTCAAATCTTTTCTCTGGTTCAAGTGCATTCGGACAGAGCAACGGTACCCCTCAACCGTCTACGGAATCTTTGTTCAAGCCGGCTCCTGCCGACTCGGAGAAGGCACCCAAGGCAGACGCTGCGAATGAAACTCAGCCGGAAGGTCAAAAGCCAGGCAGCCTCTTTGAAGGCAAGAGCAAGTCAAACAACCTGTTTGGTGCTTCTACTTCTTTCGGCCAGTCGAGCACGGTGTTTGACAAAAACGCAAGCTCGTCTGAGGCCAGCACTGCCGCGGCCACCCCTGCACCGGCCGCTACCGAAGCGCCGAAGAGCAACCTGTTCGCGGCTGCGGCGAGCACCCCCGCGTCCTCGGCGGAGGCCCAGAAGCCGACATCCAGTCTTTTCGGCAATGCGGGTGCTGCGTCGGCTGAGACGCCCAAGCCCTCTGGTCTCTTTGGAAACGCGAGTACCACGACTGAGACGCCCAAGCCCTCTGCTCTCTTCGGCAATGCGGGCGCTACACCGGCGACAGAAGCACCCAAGCCGAGCAGCCTCTTTGGCAACGCGGGTGCCGCGCCAGCTGAGACTTCCAAGCCTGGTGGCCTCTTCGGCAACGCAAGTACCACTTCGACAGAGACGCCAAAGCCCTCTGCTCTCTTCGGCAATGCTAGCGCTACACCGGCGACCGATACGCCCAAGCCGAGCAGCCTCTTTGGCAACGCGGGTGCCGCGCCAGCTGAGACTCCCAAGCCTAGTGGCCTCTTCGGCAATGCGGCTGCTACGCCGACTACCGAAGCGCCCAAGGCTGGTAGTCTCTTTGGCAATGCGGGTGCCGCGCCAACCGAGACCCCTAAGCCTGGTGGCCTCTTTGGTTCCACAGGTCAGGCCGCGACTAGCAATCTCTTCGGGGGTGCGTCCAGCGGTGGCTCCATGTTCGGCTCGACCCAAAAGCCGGCACCAAAGCCTGCAGAGGCATTGAAGCCGGAGACCAACGTCGGCTCTGCTGCCGGTAGCTCCTTGTTCGGGAGCCCCATGAAGCAGGATGCCTCTGGCTCGTCCACTCAAAAGCGGGGGCTGGAAGATGCTATGCAGGAGGACCAGCCATCTCCTGCTAAGAAGCCCTTCGGCACGACGGCGCCGCCCGTCTTCTTCGGCGGACCTCAGACTTCTTCCACGCCGAGCGGAAATAACGCGCCGGCTTTCAGCTTTGGTAACACTCAGAGTACTCCTAGCACGTCTGCTCCGCCCATGTTTGGTGGGAACACGCCGTCTGCCGGCGGGATTAACTTCAACTTCACTAGCGGTCAGTCGGGATCGGCGCCCAATTTCTCGGCCAGCTTTGGAGGCCCGTCGTCGACGTCCGGGTTCACCTTCGGCGCCTCGACCCCGGCACCTGAGCCTGTCAGCAAGAGTTTCACCTTTGGAGAGAACAACAACAACGCCGGCCAGGACGCCTCGAACCCGTTCTCCTTCAACGCCGGCTCTAGTACGCCGAGGGCAACCACTCCTTCGGGCCGCGTGATCAAGAAGCCCAACTTCGGAGCTTCCAAGGCGAGGGCGGCGCGGGGAGGCTTGGCCGGCTCTCCGGCCCCCTCGTCCAATATGTTTGGTGGAAACCAACCCGGTACCCCGGCACAGTCGTCGACGCCCACTTTCGGCTTCTCGGCGCCAACGCCTCAGGGTCAGCAGCAGCCCAACCCCTTCGGAGCCAACGCCGGCCAGCCCACGGGAAATCTGTTCGGCGGCGCCTCGACGACCGGCACCAGTATGTTTGGATTTGGCACTCAGTGACACCAGACCGTGCTAACCCGAGGCTTCGCTCCAGATTCTCCTTTCAACTTGGGTGGAGCTTCCAGTCTTGCGACCACTCCCGCAACGGGCACTCCGGAACCAGGAACGGACGCCGGGAGCGCCGGTAGTAGTACCGCCAAGGCCGACGCGGCTGCGGGCGGTGACTCGAAGGAAAAGGCGGAGGAGGGTGATGCCGAGACGGTTCATGAGCAGATCAACCTAGTGGAAGGAGGGCCTGGGGAGGAGAACGAGGAGGTTGTACACGACGTTCGTGCTAAGGTCATGAAGTTTGAGTCGGCCGATAAGGGCGCAGAGGGGGAGAAGAAGGCTAAGAGCCCGTGGTCGACCAAGGGTGTCGGGCCCCTCCGCGTTCTGAAGCACAAGACCACGGGGGCGGTGCGGATGTTGCTAAGGCGGGAGCCGACTGGGCAAGTAGCGCTTAACAGGGCGGTGCTCCCCAGCGTGGACTACAAGGCGGAGGAGAAGTATGTGAAGCTGATGACGTCGGACGAAACTGGCTCGGGGCTGGAGACGTGGATGGTCCAGGTCAAGACTAAGGAACTTGCACAGGGCCTCGCGGAGGCGTTGGAGAAGCACAAGGAGGCGAACAAGAAGTAAAGAGACCGAGGGGTTTCTGTTACCATGTATATCTTGAGGGCGTTTAGGGCATCTCTTGTTTCTGCACATTTCCCATCGGATCATCGAGTAGCAAGAGGAGGGACCATAGGCGAAGGGCATGTTGTTTTGAAATTCAGCGATCAGTGTTTTTCGTCACTCCCCCGCATCATTCCCCGTACGGCACACAGCACATGGCACGGCGTTCCTCTATCTATTATACTCCCGAATTGCTTTAGTACTGATTTGCCCCGGTGTTGTTTTTTTTTATTTCTGCTTTCCCAGTTTGTTGTTTCGGTCTTCGTCCCTGACCACTTGCTAGTGCTCTGATTTATTGATCTACATGTAAGCATGCAATCGGAATGTTATTCCTTTACCCGTTCTTTTGACTTTGCTGGTTTTTGTAGGTTTAACGATGGTTATTACGCCTTACGGCGGGATGTTACGGGAGGAGAGAGCAAAGGAAGTCGAGTCAGAAACGGAGGAGGGCTCATGTAGACCAGACCCTGATGTCTCCTTCTGCTGCCATAGCCAAGTCAAGAAAGCACATGGATTTCTCGATCAAGGCGGTTTCCGCCTTCGTATCAAGAGTACTGCCAAGACACATGAAACAATCGCATCCTGTCCCGGTTCGTAATGGCGACTTTCAACGTAGGGAACCGGATGATGTAAAGAGACGGCGAGTATATGGATCCACGGTAGATGTATCTTTCGCCTAAACTCCCCATGCAATCGAATGCGATCAAAGACCTCGACGCAACAACCGTACGCCTGCTCCAGAAACCTCCATCTATCCCCGACGCCTGAGAAGAACACAGCCCTGGAACAAGATCCCAGCCGCACAACACGGATCCCGTTACACATCTCAATCACCGACTCCCAAAGGACCAAGACCCTACTCGCGCGTAACAGCAGCCGGCGGCGCCCGCACCGCCTCCGCTGCCCCCTCGCCCGCCCGCACCTCCGCATACCCCGGCAACCTCTCCCTCACCCTCTCCACCTCCTCAAGCTCAACCCCAGCATCGGCCTTCTTCCCCGCCGCCTCGTACGGGGGCGGCGCCTCCCCCTCCTCATTCAGCCCCTCCACTCCTTCCTCCCTCCTCCTCAGCCCTCCCCACCTCCTCCCCCTCCCGGCATCTCTCCCAGCCTCGAGGTCTGTCTGGGCGCGCCGCCCGTTCTGGGAGGGCCGCTGTGCGCGGTGGGATGGGAGGGCGGCGAGGCGCTGGTTGTGGCGGCGGCGGCGGAGGCCGATGGCTGTTGCGGCGGCGGCGATGACGGCGAAGAGGAGGATGGGGGTTAGGATCCAGGCGTAGGGGGGGCGGGGCCACTCGCCGTCTTCTTGGGAGGGGTTGTTGTTGTTGTCCGCCATTTGGATGTTCTGTTCTATGTTTCGCGTCGGTCTGGGGGCTTCAGGCGAGGTTGTGTCGGCATGAGAGGTTCTGCCCTCGAGACTTTGATGGGGTAGGTGTGAAGGAAGCCGAAGAGCTGGTCCCGTCGAGGTATGGTGCCCTGGTCGCTGATGCTAGACGGGGGCTCGCGATGTCGTCTTGTACGCGAATAGCTCCTCCCACCTCAGAGCACAAGACAACGAGCAGCCAGTCCAGTATTTAAACCCCACCCCCCAACAGCCCGTATTACACGCACACGGCAGGACCGGAAAAGATTACCTGTCGCGCCGGACCGTCCCCAATGAGAGACGCGCCCAACAGTGACTGAGCAGAAAGATGGGCAGACGAAGGACCAACACCAAGATACGAGCGGGAGCCCCAGGAATGGCAGAAAGTCGCGCGACGCCCCGTTTCTTTGACGGAAGGAATAAAAGGGAGGAGAAAGGCGCGCGGGACCCCGGCGGGAGGCGCAGGTTGGGACGTTGGGTTGAGAGGTGTGGGTGACGAGTGTGGCGTGGCGGGCGCAGGGAACTTTTGATTTGAGGGGGGACATGTATGATTTGAATTTACGTCTTCCTTTGGCACGCGTGTTTCTTTACGGGGGGGGGGACGCACGGAGGTAGAGTTGGGGGTTGTGAGGCAGTGGGGGCCGGACAGGAGGGTATCTGGAATGGTGGGCGGTGGTGAGAGGCTCAGACGTGTATCTCGCCACGGGGCGGACTCATCAGGTCAACAACGCCGGGGGATTAAGGTTGGCGCGACGAGGACGCTTTAGCTAGATTTGGGATCGGGCTTCGCTTCTGGGCAGAGTGTGCTAGTCCCGATCCGTCCCCATGTCGGTACACCAACTGACAGAATCGACATGTGCTCGGAGGGGCATCGTACAGATGGTATAGCGCGGAGGATGGAGTGAGATGGGCGCGACATCGAGGCGACGCCCGGCTCCGAATCGGGGCTCCGGTCCCACGATTCTCACGCGCTGGCCGGTCCCCGCGGTAGCCGGCATCAGCGACGAGGTGGCGTGTTTGGACGGTCTCTCGAGCACCCCCGACCTTGCCTTGTAAGAAGTGGCTTACAGTGGGAGGTGGTGCGCAGACAAGATGGCGGGCGGAAGAGGACGCACTAGAGGTCACTGGCACGCTCTCGCCACGTCAGCTAGAAGCGCCCGAGATTCCCGCCTGTCGTCACGCGGCAGGGCGCAGACGCGACGGAGGTATGAAGTCATAGCCAGACCCGCTAAAGCCTCCCCCGTCCACTGCCCCTCACGGCTGCCAACACATGCCACCGCAGACGGATAGAGCTCACCTCCGATGTGTCCATGCCCAAAGCACAGCAAAGCATCACGCGCCCGTCTCGAATTGACCACAGCATGCAGCTGGCATTTCATGTCTACCTATGTCGGCGACGTATCCTCATAAGCAACTCCGAGTCCCCTCCATTTCATTTGTACCCTATTTATGCCTCCGCCCCCCGAAAACAAATTCACGCCAGAAACAGAACATGACGCCTCGCATCGCCTTGTTTAGAGGACACCAGCGGCGAAGAAGTCCTTGAGAGCAACGTTGACCCTCTCCTTCATCGTCTTCTCACCCTCGCGGATCTGTACTTCTTGTTAGTATCCCACGCTCGCTTCTCGCTTTATGGTACGAGAGGTTGCTGCTACTTACCCAGACACGCGGGTCGTACTTCTTCTTGTTGGGCTTGTCCGCGCCCTCGGGGTTGCCGACCTGGGTGTTGAGGTACTCGATGTTCTTGGTCACGTAGTCACGGACACCGCAGAGGTAGGCCCACTGGAGGTCAGTGTCGAGGTTGACCTTGACGACACCGTGCGAGATGGCCTCCTGGAACTCGGACGCCGCGGAGCCGGAGCCGCCGTGGAACACGAAGAAGGTGGGCTTGTCGTCCTTGGTCTTGAGCTGCTCCTTAAGATAGGCCTGGTGCTTGCCGAGGCTGAGCGGGGGTTGTCAGCAAAGGCCACACTCATCTGCATTCTGGGGCGCACGAGGGGACGAAGACTTACAGCTCGGGGTGGAGCTTGACGTTGCCGGGCTTGTAGACGCCGTGGACGTTACCGAAGCCAGCGGCGATGGAGAAGTAGGGGGAGATGGCGGAGAGAGTGCGGTGCACCTCCCAGATGTCCTCGGGCTGAGTGTAGAGCGAGTTGTTGTCGACGTCCTCGTTGTTGACGCCGTCCTCCTCACCACCGGTGATACCTACGCGGGCCGGTCAGCGCTGTTCTGGGTCCTCGCAGGATGGGGCTAACATACCGATCTCCATCTCGAGCCACTGCTTCATGGGCGCAACACGCTTGAGGTACCTTTAGAGTCCGTTGATTAGCCGTGGGTTCCTTGCAGACTGTGAGTGTCCACATACTTGGCGGTGGTGTCAATGTTGAACTTGACCTCCTCTTCGGAAAGGTCAATCATGTGGCTAGAGAAGAGGGGAGTGCCGTGCTCCTTGAAGAACCGCTCGTCTAGGACAGTGTTAGCAGTCTAGTCCAGGTGGCAGCTAGTCCGAGTTTTGACTTGCCCTCATCAATCATGCCGTCCAGCCAGGGAAGAAGCTTCTTGGCGCCTACTCCGAGTTAGCATCCTAGAACCCAATACTAACGCATTGGGGGCTTACAGTGGTCGGTGTGGAGGATGACGGGGATCCCGTAGAGGGGGGCCACGGCGCGGACGAAGTGGGCGCAGGCAATGGCGCCAGCAACGGACGCCTCCTGCTTCTCAGCCGAGTTGGCGACGCCCTTGCCGGTGAAGAAGGCGGCACCGCCCTGCGAGGTCTGGATGATGATGGGCGACTTGGCGTCACGGGCAGCCTCGAGCGTGGCGACCCTGCAGAGTCATGTTAGAGCAAGCTCGGGAGCGGTGGGACGACGGGGTATCGCGGGTGGTTTTCACCGCGGGGGCCTGCGACGTACACGGTAGAGCTGGAGGTGACGTTGACGGCGGGGAGCGCGAAGCCCTTGGTGCGGGCGTAGGTGAAGAGCTGGACGGGACGGTGAGGTTAGTCTGGGGTTCCGCGCCATCGCCGCCGGGTTGCCGGGGAGCTTGGGGATGCTCACCCTGAGGACATCATCGCCGTAGATGACGCCGGGCTTGAGGTTGAGATCCTCCATGAGACCCATTTTTGCGATTGGAAAGCTTAAAGAGCTCGAAAAGGTGCGGGGTTATACAGAGAGAGGAGTGAGGTAATCCCTGTGACGTTGGTGAACGATGTTGACCACGAAGGGAAGTTTGGAGTAGAGTATGGTGTCTAGGACAAGAGTTGCCGGAAATTTGTTGGGAGGGGGGAGAAGGAAGTATTATGACCTGAGCTCGCTCTCGGGGGTTGAGGGTATTTCACCAGCTGAGTGAGGGGCAACGTTCCAGAGCCGTGCTCTGTCTTTTGCCCCTCTATTATTGCTGTCATCGATTCGCTAGTGGGGCCCGGATTGCGTACGGAACAAGCCGGACCGACGGGCTATGAGGGGCCTATTACGTACTTGGCAACCCTCTGCATTTCCAGCCGAATTCACTTTCCTGTCTCGCAATACGGGCCGCCCGTCGGTTGCCAGTCAGGACGAGGGCGCGGAGGGCCCCGTTGTTGTCTCGGCTTTACGAAATGTAACTATGTCGTTGGCTTCTTACCCTCGGACCACGGACGACGGCGGCATGCCACTTCCGTCCGTTGGCCGCGAGGAAATCGTCAGATGAATCGTAGCTCCTGTTCCCAAGCTCCATGTACAAGTAGGGATACAGACATTAGGATGAGCTTCGATTGGCCCCGTATTGGCTGGTTTCCCTAGGCGAGGACCCTCCGATGATCGGTCTCGGCGCCTCCTGTTGGCGGAGGATTTTAAAATGGCGCTTGCGGCCACAACACCTCGTTCGCTGCTCTCAACCTGTGTAGCTCCCGCAACAGCCATGTAACACAACGCTCATCATACGACGGAAAGCGGAGGGTTCACCGTCCACGCTCCCATGAAAATCTCTTCAAACGTCGCCATCTGCTCCAACGGCCAATGCCATGGCCCGTTTCGGCCCGTTCCTGTTTCATGCGTCGCAATTCCTCTTCCAAGCATCACCACAGCCACCTTGAATTGGCCCGAGATATCCCCCTTGGCACCCCCCTCCTTTCCTGCCCCGCCCTTCTTACTCTGTATCAGTTGGCGCTGTACGTAAGGGTATCTGCTCCGCTGCGCATTGGCAAGAGCCTCGCTCGGTCCCGCAAATAGAGAGAGAAGGTTCGACCCGCTTCCGACGGCCGTGGGTCCCGGCCCTACGAAATCTAGGAACCAGAGCGCTGGTGAAGGCAGAATGAAGTCATGTCCGGTGTCCGGTGCGGGGCTCTGCAGGACCTATGGAGCTTTTTTCGGTCGAGGAGCGGGGCACGATCACACGGTGTGGATGCTAGCTTCACACAGGACACAAAGGGTTAAACACCGCCTTGAAGCTTTTTGTGCACATTTAGCCCAGTGCATAAAAAACACCCAGCGAAGGCGGCTCGGAGATTTGCTGCCTGGCGCCGGGATAAAGAGAGCGAGCTCTTTCCTGGATACATCACCCGTTCCCCATTGAAGCTATCGTCAAAACCCGATCCCCACCCCCGACGTCGATCTCCCTGGGCGCACCCAAACCCCGACACGCACCCGCCGCCTTCCCTCGCACCGTCCCCCCCGCCCAACTGCCGGGCCCGCCAACGAAACCATGCCCAGGGCTATCCGAGGTCCGCAGACACCCGCATCCCGAGCTTCTTCCTCCGCAAGCCGTCCCCGCTAACCCCGGGGGCCGCCACACCCCACGCAGGTGTCCTGATCGAGGCGGACCCCGCCGTCAAGTCTATCATTGTGGCTATCGACCGCGAGAACCACGAGTACATAATCGAGGACCTGGACGAGCAGCGGTGCGTCGTCAAGGAGACGATGGTCGCGGAGCTCAAGCAGAAGCTCGACGAAGTGAGCCCCCCTTCCCCCATGCCGCCCGGCCCCGATCTTTCCCGGTCCCCGGTCCCCGGGTTCCGAGGATACGACTTGCTACGTTGCAGCATCGATTGGGACGTCAGCTGACAATCACCCGTGGCAATAATAGAAACTGAGGCACACGCATGACCACCTAGAGGGGTCGGAGTCGGAATAGCGCCTCGGCTCCGGCTTCTCTAGGTTCACCCGTTAAAGCGCGACGGCCGACCCGACCTTCGCGGTGTCCGACGGAAGCCACCGCAATGCCGATGCCGATGTCCCAGCCCGCACCCCCGGCGACCCGCGCCGTTGCCGAAACCTTTGAGCCTCGTGATCGAGCCCCCGTCGCACTATCCCGTTTATGGCACCCGATTACTGCCGAACACGGGGACGGGGTCAAAAGGGGAATGTGGAGGGCAAGCGTGTAGGAGGATGCATCTCGGCTTTGCTATGAATAATCTATGATACCCCCGCGCAACGTCCTGGTGGCGTAATAAAGCGTTCCTTCGTGCCATTTACCGGTACTCGTTTACATGTCCACTCAGATGCCTCGTTCTAGCATACTCTTACACGTAGGCCTCCTCAGCCCATCACAGCTTCTCGTACGTCGGCTTCTTCTTCGACATGGCGCCCATCAGCCCCGCCTTGAAGTCCGTCGACTGGATCATGGCCGCATTCCAGACGGCCGTATAGCGTAGATCTAGCCAACACGTTAGCACCACTGACCCCCTTCGTTCCAGCCCCCCAGCAGATACACTTACTCTCCTTCACCGAGTGGTCCCTCGCGTGGTTCAGAAGCTCCTTCGTCCCCTGCACCGCAATAGGGCTCTTTGCCCCCAGCGTGGCCGCCATCTCGACCGCCTTGCCCACCGCCTCCGCCTTGCCGCCCAGCACGCGGCTCACAAAGCCCACGCTGAGCGCCTCCTCGGCCGAGAAGTTCCGCGCCGTGAGGCACACGTCCTTCACCCACGAATTCGAGCCCACGATCTTGGGGAGGCGCGAGAGGGTCCCGATGTCGGCTGCCATTCCGATGTCGACCTCCTTTACGGCGAGCTGCGTGTCCTGCGCCGCAAAGCGGATGTCGGCGCAGCAGGCGATGTCGATGGCTAGGCCGATGGATACCCCGTGGAGGACGCAGATGACGGCTGTTCTCGAATCGTCAGTAAGCAGAAACAGAACCTTAGCGTCATCTGGGTGCCATTTCATCGTAGGAACCGAGATATATACGTAACACTAGGGGCCGGGGGGGGGTCTCACGCTTCTCGCACTCCTCCATCTTCGCGATGCTCATCTGGAACTCCTCGATATACCTCCTCAGCCCCGTCGCCATCCTCCCAATCTCCCCCCCGCTCCCCTCACCCCCGAGGACCCCGTCCCCTGCCGCGGCCTTGACGTCCAGACCCGCGCAGAACGCCCTGTCGCCGGCGCCGGACAGCACGACGGCGCGGACGTCCGGGTCGTGCGAGAGGCGGGAGAAGAGGGCGCCGAACTCGAGCCACATGTCCCGCGTAAAGGTGTTTAACTTTGCGGCGCGGTTGATCTCGACATGGGCGACGAATGGCGCGGGCGAGGTGGTGGTGAAGTGGGTGTAGTTGTAGTTCTGGAGCGTCATGATGGGCGGCTGTCGTCGGGTTGCTTCGGGGAACGGTGACGTGGTGTTTGGAGTTGAATTAGAGATGGGTGCTGATGTCTAAATTGCTTTGATATGTTGGTATTTACATGGACCGGGTCGGAGATGGGGAGGGGGATCGTGGGGGGTGGTTGATGCGAGGTTATGAGACGGACCTCGAGGGGTGTTGCCGAGGCCCAGATGGGGTGTGGGCGCATCACCGGACCCTTGTCGGCCGAAGCCGACGTACCCCGCGAAACACACACGTGCTTCACTGCTCCCACGCTACAAGCAACATATTTACACGTTTCATCGCGCACACTACAACTGGTATTCGCAGCTATCTACACCTTTGCGTTTCCTTCGTCTACTGAGTAGTTCTTTCCGAGTCAGTCAACCCCACGTTTAGAACCTCGCCACGAGCGCGGCGGGCTTGTTGTCCAGAATCCCCTCAATCTCCTCCATAACCTCGGGCGTCAACTTATCCACCACAGCCAGCGCCCTCACGTTCTCATACACCTGCTCGACGGAGCTAGCCCCCATGATCGCCGACGTGACGTTCTCGTTCTTGATGACCCACCCCAGCGCCAGCGTGCTCAACTTGACGCCGAGCCTCTCGGCGACGGGCGCCAGGCGGTTCGCCGTGTCGACCCAGCCCTGGAGCTTCTCGGTGCCCGTGTTCTTCAGGAAGCCCTTGATGAACTGCACCTGCGTCTGCGCGAGGCGAGAGTTGGAGGGGATACCGTCCTTGTACTTGCCCGAGAGAATGCCCTGCTTCATGGGGGAGAAGACGGTGGTGCCGAGGCCGACTTCGCGGTAGAGGTGGCGGTACTCGCCCTCAACCGACGTGCGGTCACTGTATCCATACCACCATCAGCCCTCTGCGACCTCCTTCGTCCATTGTTTGCAAAAGGTCTGGGTATAACTTACAGCATGTTGTACTGCGGCTGCTCGACGATGGGGCCAATGAGCCCCAGCCTGTCCGCGACCCTCCACGCGGCCATGATTTCGGCGGCGCTCCACTCAGACGTGCCCCAGTAGAAGGCCTTGTCGGTCTCGATGAGGTGGTTGAAAGCCCGCACCGTCTCCTCCATGGGGGTCTGGCGGTCGGGGCGGTGGGCGTAGATGATGTCGACGTAGTCGAGGCCTAGGCGCTTGAGCGAGTTGTTCATGCCCTCGATGATGTGCTTGCGCGATAGACCCTTGTTGTTGACGGGGTTGTCGCCGAATGCGGCGCCCCAGTAGAGCTGGTCGCCATCTCGTCAGGAGGTCGTTCTCGTGGGTTTTTGGAGATCGGGGAGAAAAAAGGGCAGGTTACCTTGGTCGAGATGACCAGGTCGTTCCGCTTCCATCCAAACTCCTTGATCGCCTCGCCCATGACGATCTCGGACTCGCCCTCGGCGTACACCTCGGCCGTGTCGAAGAAGTTGATGCCGCAGTCATACGCCGCCTTCATGCAGGCCAGCGTACCCTCTTCAGGCACGTCAGTTAACAACCATGGTATATTCACCTGGGGCGGGTTGGCGTACTCTTGTCGACATGGCCGCCGTATGTGAGCCAGCCGCCGAGCGAGATGGCGGAGACCTGGAGGCCGGACCGGCCCAGGAACCGGTATTGCATGGGAGGGAGATCATCAGGCTTGGACATTGTGGCGGTAATGACAACTTTCGGTCAATTGAGCAGTGCTATGGGTAGACGAATGGTCTAGTGGCGGAAAACGCGAGTGGGATCCAGGGCCCCGCGAGCTTAAGTACGGGCCAGTGAGGGGTTTGATGCGGGGGACGGAGCATTCCCAAACATCGTCGCGGCGCTAGAGCCCTCGTCGGTTGCCCGATGCGGCCACACACGTCCGTACAAGGCACTGATCTGGAAACGTCATTTATAATACAAGAGCATTCGCCCTCCGCTGTGACTCTCTTGCCGACGCGGGGGGGCGCCTGACGCCGGGACGATCCCCGCATATCCGGAACCCCCCCACTTCGCGCTCGTCTGAGGCGGGCCCGCGGCACGTTTACCGATCAAAGCGTTGAGACGGCGTCGCTCCAGCCGGCCAGCCGGTGAAGCTTCTGACCGTGAGGTCTAGACGGCCGTTTTTTTAGCCGACTGCCAGGGGTCTAGAGCTTTGTCGGTTGCGGGGCGAGGGCCTTTCGGGACATGACGCGTCTTGGCGTCGTCCAGGAAGCGCGGATCGCGGAGTTATCTAGCCATACAAAGTACAACGATAGTGCTACAGATATCGAGTATGGAGAGTAACCATGTTAGGTAGACTGAAGATCGAGAAAAGATGTGTCTGCCATGGATCTTTCTGCCGTTTGAGGATGTATCTGTGTAACATTGGTGTTGTCTTGAGTCCATGTTCCGTTACTGTTGCACTCACCCCTTTATCTTTGTATCCATCAACGTCTTGTCCTCAAGATATTTTCTATACGACTCAACAGTCTCTTTAACAACTCCTGAACAAGTAAAAGTGGTTTATCCTAGTCTGCAGACCGTAAAGGCATGTCAGTCAAGGCCTTCTTGAGTCTTGCTGACAAGAATATAAAACTAGCATCTGCCAACAAGTATGGGTCTAGTTATACATCCACATCCCATCTCATGACAGCCTTTGAAGAGCCTCTTTAATCATGCTATGGTGACTTCCGGCAATCTTCCGCGGCGGAAAGGGTTCCAACGGAACTAGATAATCGCTCATGGTGATTTTCTGAGCTCTCGTCCAACCTCTGGCCTAGCCATCATTTCCCGTGACGGGAAAGGAAGGCAGACCCAGCACCCTTCAAGGCAGCTACTTCTTTCAGGAACCGTCATACCTCCACCCTCTTCTACCTCACTCCAATGCCACGGCAACACTCGAAGTATTCGGTGTTTTCCTGCTTCATGCCCAACCCATAACTGACTGGATCTCTGTCTCGGGTAAGTTCGTCTATCACATTGACTTTGTGTCCTACATAGCTGCCGAGTTTCCCCAGGATGAGGCGTCGTCTTGGCCGTTACTGCTAAGTTCCTACCCCCACCGCGTTTCGCTCCTTCCCTAAGCCCTCTACTTAGTGATGGAAAGGTACCGTTAGATAACGTTCGCTCCTTCCCTCCGAAGTCTCAGTGAAGTCCTGAGAGGATATTCTTTCCCCATATCTTCCTCCCAGCCAGTTATCTTCCTCTCACGCATCTTCACTTTCCCCCGTCACACACCTTCACATCTCGCCACAATCTTACTTCCCAAGGTATCCTCTCGCGAGCTTCTGGAACCTCTTCGCTAGACTCGCTATCCAGTTCACAACGTCATTGCCCACTCTGTCGTTGTTGTTCTGACCGTTCTTCTGTATTTTGTCGCTTTTGAATTCCACGAGAACGCCCTAATCTGACCCTCCAAGCAACAGAAACCCATCAAGATGTCTTTCGCTGCCGACAGTGGTGGTAGTTGGAGCGTCCCGGCCGCCGCGGCGGACGATACAAGGAATACCGCCCCGACCAACGACTGGGGTACGAAGGATAGCTTGAAGCAGTCTGGCGGCGACGCTTTTGGTTCGAGGTATGTCAATAAGCTGATCCCCTCGCTCTGTGTCCCTTTTTTACCGGGTGTCAAAGCGGCTTCAACAACGAGAACGACCCCAACTTTGCCTTCGACGAGCCGAAGCAGAGCGGCTGTTTCAACTGTGGCGAGGATAGGTAAGAGTCACCGGTTCCTCAAATCTAGAATGCCGTTATACTTACTTGAACTCAAGCCACAACAAAGCCGATTGCCCTCAGCCGCGCAAGTTCAGCGGTACCTGCAACAACTGCAATGAAGAGGGCCATATGTCCAAGGACTGTCCCTATCGCGGATCTATAATCTGTAGATCCTGCAGCGAAGAGGGTCACATGTCCAAGGACTGCCCTACGCGTGGGCCTCTTGTGTGCACGAACTGCAACCAGGAGGGTAAGTGCTCTTCGTCTCCACTGCAAAACCAATAGTACAATCCAACAAGTCGGTCCATTCTAACATGTTTACTAGGCCATAGCCGCGCCAAATGCGAGAATGCTCGCGTCATCGACCGCAGTCATGTTCCCGACGCAACTCCCGAAGATGCCTGGGAGGAGCTTCAGAAAGCCATCAAGGCCCGCGACATGGATGATGTGAAGGATGCCATCGAAAAGTACTCGAAGGCTAGCCCGGAAATGACTTTTGTCCAGCTTCAGGAGGGCATTCTTGACGGCGGCTTGGACCTGTACCTCATTGCCAAAGAGCGGCCTTTGCTTCCCTCGTACACCAACATGGACCTCCAGGGAAACCTGAACAGGAAGTACGTCATATCCTACCGCTTCAGCGACAATCCGGAGCGCCCCCGTGAGGCTGATGGATGGCCTGCGGACCGTGAGGAGCTGCTGTCTCGTCTCAACGACGCCGGTATCATCGTCGAGCAATCCGTCCCGCATTGTTCCAACTGCAATGAGATGGGCCACATCCGAAAGCATTGTAAGCGGGAGGTCGCCGAGGTGGTCGATCGCCCGACCATCAAGTGCTACAATTGCGATGAGACCGGGCATCGCATGCGTGACTGTAGGTCGATCCCAAGAACCCAGTGAACAGCGACCTCGTCAACACTAACTCATGATTCGATAGGCCCCCAGCCGCGTTCGACAAAGGGCGCCTGCCGTAACTGCGGGTAAGTGCCATCGGCCACCGTCTTGTTTTGCAATCTAACATTGATTCCAAGCAAACCTGGCCACAAGGCCAGCGACTGCGAGGAGCCTCGCTCGGCTGCCAACATTGATTGTCGCAAGTGTGGTGAGAGTAAGTTTCACCCATCTGAAGTTATTGTGAAAGGCCAATTCCATATAAGACGATACTGATTTGAGATTGTTGTGAATAGTAGGCCACTTCAGCCGGGATTGTCCTCAGGGCGGCGGCGGCGGCGGCAAGCGAACCTGCCACACTTGTGGTAGCGAGGACCACCTCGCCCTTGAATGCTCCGACAAGAGAGACAAGGGCAATGACTTTTTCACGAAGGATTCCAAGGCTGATGATGGCAAGGCTCCCTCGTCCCCAGCTACTTTCTGCTCATCCGCTAACCATCACCAGCTGGAGATGATCAGAACGACCAGAGCCCCGCCTTCGATGATAGCGTCTAGGCCGGAAATTTCGCCGAAGACGGTGGGCAGGCTGGTGGTGACGATGACTGGAATGCCTCGGGGAGTGGCGGCGGCGCTGGCTGGTAAGGGTGCCCCAACATGCTGCCGGGTTCCCCTGCCTAGAAAGAATGGTCGTGACCGGCTAGGACAGGACCGCACGCTGTTGATTATTCATTGTTTGGACTTGTGAGGAACGTTTATGGAAGGAAGTTGATACCTCTCGGCATGGTTTGGTCATGTCAGTCAGGTGATTATTTCAGGGAGCCCACTTGTATTGAGATTTGAAAAATGGTGATGGTTGCAAGATAGTTGGACTCCGTTTTGTAGAAGAAATACGATCTCCTCTCCAATCGTGTGCGGTATACTCCTGCACTCTCGCTACCATAACCTAGAGACCCCTGTAGAACATTGAGAGTGGACTAAAGCCACCGAGCACCTACACCAAAGGCTAACCGTGCCACCATGCCGCCACGGCAATTCAGACAAGATGTTCAGTAGACCCAAGACTCGCATTAAACATGGCCGGGAACCCACACTACACACATACGTACTACCGACAAGCCATCCTCAGAAGGACCCAGAACAGATCGCAGAGATTCCCAGAGTAACAAGTAGCAAACGGAGCCATGGATACACCGCCGCCCCTCCCGCATGACATTATCAAGGAACCGATATTGAATAGTTAGATAACAAGAGATGGATACTCAGGCTCGAGCACCAGCCTTCCCAAGATTGTTGGATGAGTAAAAGAGGAAATAGAAGAAAGCAGGGGTATAAAGTGGACATGTTCGTCAAGTATGAAATGAAGTGAGTAGAAATGAGACGTGACGGGTAGGTAGATGTTGTGGATGAGGTATGTGAGTGAAAAGGACGAAACCAGCCAAGGGCCAAGGGCTCCTCCAGAAACTAAGCAATCATCGACTTTTTCCTCCGGCCCAGCATCCTTGAGACGGCGTTCCCCTGCTCCTCCGGAGGCGAATACGCCGGCCTGATGGGCCCACTCGGCGGCGGCGGCTCCGACGACTTCAGGAACGCCGCAAGATCCGACGTCCCCGTCTTGGCAGACGTCGTCATTGGTTCCCTAGCTTCGTACTTCTTCCTCGGCACCCCACCGGCGGAAGACGCCGCCCTAGGCGGCGCGCCGCGATCCACAGGCCCGTGCTTGTCGTGGCCGGGCGGCATGTTGACCTGGATGGGGACGAAGCCCTTCCCCGAGTTGGCGGGGCTCGTGAGGGGCAGGGGCGGGACGGGCGGTGCGTCGGAGTGGGTAGAGCCCGAGCCCCCGCGGAACCGGTTGATAAGGTTGCTGGCGCTCGACTTCTTCTTCGTCTTTGCCGGGCTCTTCGGAGCGGGGGGCGCGGGTGCCGTCTCCGGCGGCGGCTCGTAGTTCATGAGGAATTCGGCGAGGCTCTCCTCCTTCTTCGCCGGCGGCCTCGCGGGCGTGGCGAAAGCCTCCTCGTCCTCCTCGTCGCTAAAGTCGATGGCGTAGGGATCCTTGACGCGGCGGGTCTTGCGCACCGGCATTTGCATGGGCTCGTTCTCGTCCACGGTGTTGCTGGCCGTTTGCAGAGACGTCTTCTTCTTTAACAGCGCGCTCTGCGAGTTGATCGAGGAATGCATCGACTGAGACATGTCCGTGGCGCTCGTCGAAACTTGGCTGTGGCGTACGTCTGGTATCGTGGCATCAACGGCCTTGCCTCCTACCGCGGCCGAGAGCTGGTCCGAGTCCATCGTATTTCTAAACGGCGCCACAGCGCGGGGGATCCTGTGCGTGCCGGGCGTATGCTCAGTGGGCCCACGTCGGATAAAGTCGATGAGGTCCGAGTGATCCTCCCTGTTATCAACAGTAGCATCGCGGGCCTGAAGGCGGGCCCTGTTGCTCACGGATGAGCCTCGAGTGTCGACACTGTTCGGTACCGAAGCAATGGACGGCGGGGCAGCAGTCCGCAGTGGCGAGGGTAGGTTGTTGTCCCCCGCAGGGCCAGTTGCACGGATGAATTGGGCAAAGTCACCCATGGAATCGCTGGGTACCCGGGCATCACGGGCTTGGATCTGGCTACGCGAGCCGGTGCCTGAGGAAGCCCCATTTCTCGGCGCACGAGGAACGGGGCCAGAGAAGGTCGACTTCTTGGGGCTCAGAGAGTGCATTGACCCATTTTGCCGGGCACCTGGGTGACTCTTCTTATCTTCGCTAGAGCCAGCGTTGCTCGACGAACGCGACCGATTGAGGCGCTTCCCATCATCGCTCTTGCGAGACTTGGTCGGCACAACTGGGCCACTGTTGAGGGAGGAAGTCTATGCTGCTGTTAGTACCTGGTGGGCATTTCCATTCCAGAAAACAAGTATGGGCAGGGACAATGCTCACATCCATGCCCCGCATGCTCTCCGGCGTCAGTGTGTACTGGATGGTTTGGTCGCTCTGGATAAGCTCTTCAAAGTTGCGGGCGACATCCTCAGGCCGGGTGCTACCACTCTCCTCAGAGGTGCGGACCGGCTTCAGACGACTATTCCCAGATGAAACAGAGGATCCCGAAGTATGGATCTGCCTCGTGGCGTCGTTTGCATCTGGCTTCGCCCCGGATCTCTCGACAGTACTGGTACCACTGCTGGCAGCCTGCTGCCTTGCGGCTCGGTCCTGTGCGTGAAGCGGGTAACTCCGGTTTGGGACCGCGTCCCTCCGATGAGGCTCCGGCGACGACTGGCCATGGGAGTTCAAGTCTTCATGGCGGGTGTGGACATGCTCCTGGATCGGCGACGGAGGTCCGTGACGGCGGCTAGGGTACCGAGAAACGTGGGATTGCTTCATAGGAAGAACTCGCACATGGTCTACCGGCGACACATTCGCCGAAAGCGGCGTCGGGAGAGTCGCCGACTTTCTAAGAGGGAACACGCCCGGGCCTTCCTCAACTTCGGAGATGGACGTGTTCGGATGTCTTGCCACTTGAGGCCTGTCGACGGGTGACCGAGATGTAGGAGTCGAGATTGGAGATCGGAAGATCGTTTCCACGGTATGGGCCCGGTGGCGGCCATCCACAGCCGCTTGGGGTGGGAATGCGTCCGGTGTTTCGCGTGTGGTCGGCGAACGGCCCGCTGGGCTTTTTGGCCCTGCAACCTCGATCAACCTTGGCGAGGAGATACTCGCAGGTCTCGTGGCTTGCCGGCTAGAGCTTCTCGAGTGGTCCGAATCCGGGATGGAAGGAGAAGTACCCCCGCTAATGGAGACCCTGGATGTTGTGAGGATCTCAAAGTGCTCGTCTTCTTCGCCGTCGTTCGCCCGGTCATCAATCGTCTTTGGCTCCGCAGACGCTTCGTTCTGATCCGCCTCAACAGCCCCAACGGAGTTGGTGGATGACTCGGCGGCAGGCTTGTACTCCTCTGCCTCCGAATCGATACTTGTGACGGGCGCGGGGAGTGCCACCGGCTCGGTAGCCTCCGGATCCTCAGAATCCTTCGTGAGAGTAGGCCGATGCACACGGAACGAGAAGGTGGAAATCCCAAGGCCAGGGACGGAATTGGATCGCTTACGAGAAAGCTCACTGTTTGCCGGCGCTGGTGAAAGCCAGGGACGAAGCAATAGCATGCTCTGCGGCCGCTTTGAAATGGACTGTTCGCTCTCATCGTCCACGGTATCCTCCTCGTCGCTGTAATAGACCAATCCAGGCACCTCGATCTCGTCGACATCACGTTCGCCAATCGGAAGTGGTATGGACGAAGCCATCGTTAGTTCGTCACGTACCGGCTCGGCGACCTTGTCGTCAGAGCCACATTCAGCTTCGTCAACCGTCGAGGTTTCGTGGAGCGGATAGTCTGATGGGATGATGCTATTCTGCCTGAAGTGGGAGCTTCGTGCAGAGCCCCTGGAGTATGGGCGCGACTCGAAGGTCGGCGATCGTATCCTTTTCTTCCAAGCTCTCCACAAGCGGCCCAGGGTCCTGTCCAAAGCCACACGATCCATGTCGAGCTCGTCGACGACAACACGGTCGGCAACTTCATGAGGGTCCCGGCTCCCACTCTTGATTTCCTTAACAAGCCTGGATTGAAGGCGGTGGTAGGCGCCCTGTCCAGCGACTATAAGAGCTTGTTCTCCCATGTATTCGAGAATCGAGGTTAAGAAGATGGCGACTGCGGGGGGAATGACATCGAGTGTCTCTCCATTACCGCCGAGATCAAACCCCTCCTGCTCCATGTAGTAGTCCTCGTCTTCCTCCTCCATGTCACCCAACGAGGAGTACACCATGCACCTGAGCCTCGCCCTCTTCCACACAAGCTCCAAGTCCCAGTCCTGAGGGGAATCGGTTCCCGCTTGCAGAAGGTCATCCTCGTCGCCCCCGCCCAGGTATTCATGGAGCTCCTCGTCCGCCTGGTTTATGGCATCCTTTGCGAGCTTCGGCTTTAACACCTCGACAACAGCGGGCCGGAGAGCGCTCAGCGACGTTGATCGCGCTTTCGAAAGAGTGTTGAAGAGGATCTGGTCAAGGAAGTTGTTCACAAGCTGTAACGCTGCGGGGGAGACAATGGCAGTCTCATCGGACGGTTCGATCCCATGCTGGTCGTACCAAAGAGCAGAATGCGTATCGTGGTCGTTAGTGATGATCTGCGACGCTGCTGATGCGGCAATAAAGCTGGCCTCGGGGGAGACGGAGACCGGGGGTGATTGGAAGCTGTAAGCAGCAATCGAGGGGTGATCGCTCGATATGCTCTGCGTTCTCGACCTCGCGGGCCGAGAAGAGTTCAAGACGGGGGAGGTCGACATGTTTGATTTATGGGTGGGATTCGTCGTGAATGGTGACGAAGAGTGATAATAAGCCGTAGTGGGTAGTCCCGTGGGCTAACGGAGATGCGACGGAGACACTGCCGTTCAGTGTTACAAGGAAAGCATGGAAACGGGAGCGAGATCGGTAAGAGGCGGTCTTCCCGCGAGTATGAGTGAGATTATCGTTCGTTCGGCTGCGAAAGAGTGGAAGTCGACAAAGGACGGGCGCAAGTTTCGCTCAAAAGGTTTGCGCTGTTGGGCCAAGGCTTCGGATTAGTATGTCGACGTACTAGGTTACTGGAACGAAGTGGCCATGATGGCCGTGCAGGCTGCAATCCCATGCGATGTACTTGGTCGCGCAGACAGGTCTATGCGTCGGACGAACCGAGGAGCGCTCTCGCACAAAGTAGGTGCTACCTTTGGAGGATAGACTCGTCGCAGACTGACACGCAGCTTGATGAATGCAGATCCGGTAACGGCACGGCACCAAGATCGCAATGGGAGCGGGAGCGGGAGCGATGTAGGGGGATATAAAGAGCTATAACACGGGATGCGTACAGTCAGTGAGCAAGGCGCAGGTCCTTTGTCGCGCGGAGGGGGGTGCGGTCGAGAGCGTGAAGAATGCGCTGGAAACGACGAAGAGAAGGTGAAACGCGCTCGGTCGCGGTGGGTCCGACGTGCCCTGGCGAGTGAACTGGGCGATGGAATCAGACGAAGAAGCAAGGCAGCGACATGGCTATGCGTCCCGACAGCTCTGTTCGGAGAGGAATGTCAGATATGGAAAGGGGGAAAAACCAAGACGACGAGGAAAAGGGAACAAAGCACCGTCAAGGTCTATGGCCAATGTATGTCTGGAGGCTAGTGGGGACAGCCGCTGGGCGGAGGGGACCAGGACGCAGGGTAGTGGAGGTGTGGAATTGGACTAGCGTCGAATTTAGAGGTACCGATGTCGGTACCGCCTGGGATTCCATAGCGTGGCTGCAGCGTGACAGGGATATTACCATTATCAGGGACTCCGTCCTCCGCCCGCGAGTCTGCAGAAGTACCGAGCAGCCCCCTTCCCAGCAGTCACGGCCAGCTACCGACCAGCCACCATCAATCCCTCCTGCATAAACAAGCGAGTCTACCTCACTAAGCTGAAAACCATGAAATACGGAAAACGTCCATCTGCCCGGGCATCAATCATATACTATGGGAGGTTACGAGGGGCACCGGGCATGATCTGTCCTGCCCGCTGCAACTTCCTGTCTTGTACCTGCATCTGCCTTCCCTTCATATCCCTGGGCAGTGATTACTTCCGTCGATCCCATCCAAAAGGTCTTCCACCAGAAAGTTCCAACTCCGCTCAGCACACCGAAAAAGTGCAATTTAACAACATTTTCGAACAACACCGGGCAACCGAACATCGTTCGGGTTGCTAGTTACCGACGACTCATCGCAATCATATGCCATGTTTCCAGCCCACACCTGAGCAACCCGCAGACCAGTGAGGACGTTTCAATCCCGGGGTATTAGATCAACTCGATTATGTACACTGTGCATTGCCGGATTTTATACGGGCTTGATTACATCCCGCCCGGACCCGGGTGCAGGTGCGGAGTGGGGAAACACATGGATGCTCTTGCAGTGCGACGTCTTCACTCCGCTCGTCCAGGGGTTGGCGTGCCGAGTTACTTAGCGCACCCCTTGTGCTCGCGAGTGCCACCGCGTGCTGTACAGGTACGATTCGGAAGAAGGTGCATTCGACTGGATGGGCCGCGAAGGGAGACCAGCTGATGATGCTATTAGTAATACTCTAAACAAGCAATGCATTCTGCAACGATGGTAGGGCGCTTTCTTCCTCAACGCGGCCTGGGGAAAAAAATCCCAACGGTCGCGCCTGCCGAGACCAGCTAATAAGCCGGATGGAGCTTCCTCCACTTTACCGATGCTGTTTTTCCCATACTCTCGAACGAGGACAGCGGGTCCATCACGAAGATCATCCGATCTCCAATGCGCTGCCGAGCGAGCCCCTTGACACCCCGGCCCACGGAGCCGCCTTCCCAAAGAGGACCTGCATCGGAGCAAACGGGAAAGCGGGGTGCTCTCCTCCCCACTGGCCCTCTGGGATTATTCCAAAAGGGGCAAGACGGTAGAAGGCCGGCAGTCGGTGCGGAGGAGAAATATCCCGGTGATGAAACGGAGCCCCCGTCCTGAACCTGACCTCGCTCGGGCATTCGTTTCATCCGCCGTGTTTCAACCGCTGGCCGATCATATGTGCCTGTCGATATTGCCTCGCCAAAGGTAGGCAGTGTCAGTCATTATCCACCCGCTTGTTTGAAGTGCTCATTTCTCCGGATCATCGCCGCCTAATGCAGGACGTTTCTCTCGTGCATACTGATATGCTATGCGAGAACAGGGTCCTCACGTGTACATGTTCCATTGCACAAACGCTCCATCGCCGTGCTTCGCACAGCATCGACACTTCTCCATCTCCCTGTGTTTCGCGCCGGGGGCCACAAAACCCAGCAACCCCGCGCGAGGGATCAATTAAGACTTGCAGGAAGCGGGCTCCTATCGGTGGAGCCGTCTGACAAGACCGACGCTTGCTTGCACGAAGGATCTTGGCTGTCTTACGGGCCCGAGGGAGTCGAAGGCTTGTGGCCCCATCCAATTGGCCCTCCTTGCCTGGTGCGAACCGGGCCGCTGCGTCTCATTGAAAGATGCATATATTCTTCGAGCAAACTTGATCTGTGGCCAGGCACCGTGCCCTCGACGTTTGCGTGTTTGTGTCATTCCGTTCGACAACCGGTACTTGCCACGTCGGCATCGTTCCTGCAAGCAAAGAAAAATGCGTACGTTTGCTTGTTGAATGTGGCGATACAAACGTTGGCAAAACCCCGCATGATGCCTCACGCGTGACGCACGAAGTCTCCTCCGTGGATCTAGATGGCTAGTATTCCTGAGGATGGTTAGTTTCCTGTCGCCCCTCTCCTCACGTTCATCCCGAGATGTGCCTCGGGACGGAGACAAAAAGGACCATTCCCCAAAACGGTGCTACAGGCATTCCAGCTTTTGGTCTGACCCAGAACACGTTGGGGAAGTCTCAGATTCAAATTTTCACCACAGCCCCCGGGGATCGCCCGGGCGCATGGCTGGAATGTCTATTTTCAGGCGAGTCCTTGCTTTGTCCAGCCCGGCGCCTCGGAGTGGCTTCGAGTGGCGGCAGCGCACAGACGGGGGTGCGGGAGGAATTGGATGGACTTAATGATACTTCCTACCCATTCCTGCATGCTGGCGCACAAAACGGCGGGGGCTGGTCGGGATTCCCTTGGTTCTAGGCGTCCTCCTGGCATTTGTTCGCATATCCCACCGCCACCCCACGGAAATTATCAATGTTGACGCCGACCTGTCGAGCAGTCTCGCCGGACTTTCACGGAAGGCCATGTCCTCGTGGACCGGCGTCATCTCCACACAGGGCACCTCGTTTCGACTTGCATGACGCAAACGAACAAGCACAAAAGTCCTAGAAAAGCCCGGCCAGGAGCCGTCTTACACCTCCCCCGATACTACAACCCGTCTTATCGTAGCCGACAGGAGACTATCGAAAGCCGCCGGTCAATGATAGCCGGAAGTCTCTTTTTCGGCATCAGAGGAAGTCCCTGGAAGGGAACTCAATAGCCCCCTGCTTACACGCCCTGCGTTAGGGATCCCCATTCCCCCAATTCGTGGCCGCGAAACGAGCAGATAAAATGGAGCGTGTTCAGTGTTGGGATAATTTAAGTGACAGGTCAGGCTGTGGTCGGTTGATATGCAGTAGTTACCATCTCCGGGCTCGGGAGTACGCCACGCATATTGGGTAATACGTCTGGTCCCAGGCTCAAGACAAATGCACAGGCCGACAACTATCTCGTTGTCCGTTTCCGCAAGGCAATTTTAGTCGCTCATAGGCCCCGATTACGATCGAGCGCAAGGCTACAACTAACTGCCGCTTCAGGTCCCTGGCGTGGGGTATGAGGCTGCCGTTACCCATTTTTGGTAAAAGGGACCTATCGGGAGCTAGAGGCAATCGGGGATTTCTTGGGTCGACCCCATCCGGAGGCGTTTTCGAGGTACCGACAATTGACATCCAACCCCTGCCTTGTCGCCTTCCCTTGTAGCGATCACTGATCGGCGGGACGCCACCGGACGCGAGCTTCCGTGGGTGAGAGCGGGCGGTCCTTTTGCACACGAGACAACTGCGGCTTTGTCACTTCATTCGCCTAATTGCAGGTTTGTCTGATCCGAGCACCCGGGACGCGTCAACGCATCCCCTCCCTTCCGCATCGAGTGAAGATGGTGGGGAGATGGGAGAGCGAGCGGGCGTTCCAGCTAGGATATGGACTTTACCCTGCCTACCGGTAGCCTTGCTGTTGCTGGGTAAAATGACGGGAGGGAGCCGGAGTGCCGGTAGGGAGAGATGCCGTCCAGCTGCGTGTGCGTCCATGATGCTGCAGGGCAGACCGCGGGTATGCACCCCCCCCCCCAACCCAACCCAACCCAAAACCAATGTATGTCTTGAAGGGCTGATCAAGGAACTGGAGACTGACGAGGGGGCAGTGATCTTCGGCCGCTTCTTACCGCCCTGACATTGAGGTCTACGGAGGATTGTGTGGCTCGAAGGGACTTCAAACGAGGCGGCGAACATGCGCTCCTCGTGGGCGCTCTGCTCCGCCCTGCCCGTCCGCCCGGAGAAGAAATACGGACCTCAAAGCGATGTCCACCCCATCAGAGGAATGACGTACGCAAGGGGGTTTGCTGAGAATCTCGAGGCCGGATAGGGCGTGCGTGGAGCAGCGCGTCTCAAGCTCAGCTAAACTCTCCATCCTCCCTTGCGTCAGATTGATAACCTCCGCAATGGAAGTCCACCTTGCGCGTACTCGATTACCACAGAGACTGTGTACTTGACGCCCCTCAGTGTCCTCCGCGGGCACGGGAACAAGACTAGCGAAGACCGATCTCCAGGCGCACCAGAGCACTAGCGAGCACGAATCCAGCTAGTGCGCGCCATTTTCAGCCATCGTCATTTGGGGGCGCAGATCCTGTAATGGCTTGGCCGTCCACTTCATGTGGCTCCGCTCAGCTGGTGTTGGATGGATCCCGGCCCCATGGCTGTGGTTGGTCATCTCTTGCATCGACGGATCGGACTCCATGTTATTATCGCGCTTTTTGCGCCATGAGCAAGCCCCAGTGTTCGCCAAGTCTGGGCGCCAAGGACGCCGGAAGATTACGAACCCCATGAACTCCGGCGATGGAGCCTCGAAATCTGGTGTATGGTTCTGGGGGAGGCGTTCCCTGGTTACCACGTGCGCTAGTTGGCATTGTCCCCGGAACTGGGCGCCATGCGGTCGTGTCCGAGGATAGGCTTTTATCTACGGTGAAACGGTTTATAGGGACCGCCAGGTCTGATGACGGCTTGACGAGGCTGCGCGGGAGTCCGGGCGGCGCTTCAAGCCACTGGACCTTCTCGTGCTAGGGAATTATTCGCGAGTTGTCCTACGATGCCGTTTTCTACTGGTAAGCCGCGCATCGTGCAGGGCACACATGCCGATAGTTTGCGGGGATATCACCGTCGTACCGAGTACAGAGTCCCCCGTTCAAGCTCGGGCGGCAAAATCCTGGTCCTGCGCTAGGTTTCCCAGGACACTAGAGCCAACGCTCACCGGCCTAACCTACATTAGACCAATAAGCTGAGTGACCATCGGATGATGGCATGTACCCTCTCGGGATCCGCAATGGGACGACATCTCGGGTTGCTCCTCTCCGGAATTATCTCATGCGGACAAGGTTTAGCGCAAGGTGTGGGGACTTGAAGGGTCCACCCAGGCTTGTCTTTGGGATAGAGTTGTTCCGGGAGCCCTGGCGCCGGTTTATCGGGATGAGGATGTTCGTGCGCGCTAACGTGCAAGCCTCGTGGGTTCTTTGCGGGTTTTTGATTCGGGACTGGGTTTACCGGGGCGGTAAGGATGGAGATAAGAGTACGAAGTACGAGGTACGTCACGGCGGTGGTTCAGGTGGGCCAGCGAGGTAAGGTACGCTGATTTCCATCACCGGGGACCGCCATTGCTCTGGTACTTACGAGGTGTATATCTCGGAGAGGGGCTTGCCGCTGCGGGACCCCAAACTGAAGAGGCGGTCCGAACAGAGAGGCACGCAGCATAGAAGATGCCAATGATTCTCGCAGCACCCAAGCCGACGCTGCAACACCATCACCATCAGAGGTTGTTTTTCTCGAAGTTCACCACACTGCATATACCCAGTACCTCCCCATACAACCCGTCTTACACGTTTTGCACCGCCCACCGCCTCTTCATACGCTGCAACCCCGGCTACCGACATGACGGGACTCAGTGTATCTGAAAAGGGAAAGGGACCCCTTGTCGCCCGGGCGGGTCTCCACATCGCTTCGATTATATTCCATGCGTTTTTCTCTCTTCTTGTTTGTTGGCGGGGGGGGGGGGGGGGGGGGGTTGGGGGTTTGAACAGTTCGATACCCATGACGATGGGCGCCAATAATGTTTGGATTTTTAATTAAAGGCGGCCAAACCTGGG
>JAMFQS010000003.1:0-153546 GCA_025503055.1 Sordariomycetes sp. B11D1 | reverse complement strand
GCCCCCCCGCCCCCCCCCCCCCCCGCCGCCCCCCCCCCCCCCCCCCCCCCCCCCCCCCCCCCCCCCCCCCCCCTGGGGCGTTGGAAGCTGTCGATACCCGTGACGAGGGGCGCCAATATTGAGTGGCTTTGTACTGTACGTCGGCCATCCCTGGGCTGGTGCCGTCATGGGTTTACGAGGTAAGTGTGGCTTGTACAGTCGCTCCGATGATGGGGAAGAATGAGCGCCTTTCTCTAGCTCGAGTGGGACGGCGGCGCTCCGGTGCTGGGATCTGTGTATCATATCGCTAGTGAGACCTCTGGACCGGGGACCCGAATGTCGGCCGAGCGCATGTTGGCGCTATGATATTGCCGCCTCGTCACGACGGGGCTGGAGGCAAACTTGCTTCTTTTATTCGGCGTAGAATATCACAATGCCTCTCATTCGAGTGGGTGGGACACCACCGTAGACCAAAGCACGCACTGCCGAAAAAAGGAAGGAGGGGAAGTCCACCACACGTCCAGACGTACAGTTTCGCGATGCCTCCTCTGCCGGTCGTGGCTGGGGAGGCTCCCGTGCGGGGGACCATGCGATGTGCCCTCACCGGGTATTGAGCCGGCGAGAGGAAGAATGATTCAAGTCAGAAACAGGGAAGGGGAGGTGAGGTGACGAGTGCGGTTTCGTGTGCGAGGTAAGGTGCGATGTGCTTGTCCGTATCCGCTTATGGGCCGCCGTGATTTGCCATCTTGCTGCGGGAGTCGAGGCCGTCATGCGCCGGGCGGCATTGGGGAACGTGAGGTGTCTTTTACTTGGATTCCAGTCATCTCTCTTGCCCTGCCTCTGAATTTTGAGACGAGACGAGGATCTCGATCCGTTTCTCTATAACATGGCTGATTACTCGGCTCGACTCGGCCCCTAACGTTGCATGTCTGAGCACGGAGCTGGAAACGTCACGCTTCGATGGCACCGTCGCATCGGACCCTCGTCCCGCGAACCATGGTTCTGATCCCGCCCCGTCGCTGAGATAGCCTGTCTCGGTCAGCAGGCGGGGATTGAGGGTCTGTGTTGCATGCGAGGTCAAGGCGGGGGAGTCTGTGTCCTTGGTTGACGTCGTGTGGCTCGTGGATAAATATCGAGCAGGTGCAGCATGTCACTAACATCGGGATGATGGTGCGTTGTAGGTGCGGGATATCAGGGCAGTAACAAAACTAGGAGAACTCAAAGCAACCTCGTCATGTTAAGCTCGGTTTCTGTATGTAAGAGAAAAAGTCGGGCCAACGGACAGTTGAGATGACAGCTCTTGTATATGCGTGCCATCCCCACCATCCTATATGTACATGCATATCGTGAAAACCGGTTGGTGAAGCCATCATGCTCCCCATGCGTATCTATCTTAGTGACCCCCCAAGCCGCAAACTCAAGGGGACCAAAGTCTCAAACGCCCCGTCTCAGACTTGGCTGCTCTTCCCTCTTCGTGATCTTTTGCATATGGCTAATCCTCCCATCAATCCCATGTTCATCCTTCCCAGATCCATCACCCTGGTCCAACCAAAATCCCGTCGAAGTTCCGGTCCTGTCGCCGAACGCGACTCCGTCTCGGCTCTATCTCACCCGGTCCCGAACCCTGATCTCGCCCCATCCTCATCTTTCTCCCTTCCGGTACCGGTCCTTCACGTTCCACATCGTCAGATCTGTCCGCAGGCGGCAGGCGTCGCGGACCCGGAGCCATACCACGCCAGACCGTCGCTCGCGCGCCTCCGGCACAAGTCGCACGCCCCGCGACCCTTCCGGGCCCCGGACTTGTTCAGCTCGGTGCAGTGCTTTGGGTTGCTACCGCCCTTGGCGCAGGAGTACCTTATCTCGTGGTCCCAGTGGCCACAGGCGTATTGGATATTCACGGCGGAGCACATGGTTCTCTTCTTCCTGGGTCCGCTCTTTTCGGACTTGATGGCTTGGTTGCGTGAGGAGTGCTGCCGGGTATTGCCGTCCAATAATCGTAAGGCCTTTTTCCGAAAACGAAGGGGCTTTCGGGATGAGAGAAGGGGAATGAACAGGCCTGCTGCTTTTCTGTCTTGTTTGTTGGAAAGGAGAGCGGCCAGCAACTCGAGGAGGTCACCAGGACTCCCGCGGTGAATTTATAACAGCAGCGAGTGGAAGTGAAGAACAAGAAACAAACCGTCAAGGCTTAGGGAAAGTGAGTGTTGCGAGCTCGAAGCACGATGCCATCACCGAGAATCACAACGGCCAAAAGCTGGATATATATCCATCTCGCGATGATGCTATCTGTCACTTGAAGCGTGGAAAAAGCGTCCATACAGGGGCACACGGTACACCAAGGTCGTGGATGTGGTTGGCTTGCCATACAGGTCTCGCCCAAAGCGCTGTTCTAGACTTGATACTTGGATCTCTGTCCCCTTTCCTAGCATCTTGTGTTTGCTATGAAGATCATAGGGCCAGGGTAGCAAAGAACTCCGTCATATTTTCTGAAGCGTGGAACCTCCGTACCTGAATCTAGGTGTCAGTTTCAGTGAGGAGAGCACCTACCAGAGAGAGGGCTGAGGGAACATCGGGCGCCCCGCAGTCTCGCCCTACCTGAAAACAGGCGTAAATTATCGGCGGCCCTCTCTTTGTTTGGAAACTGACGCAATGGAGAGATGGAAGCCGATCGGACAAAGGGGCCGTCAGCTTTCGACTGACGAGATGATCACGGGGTGTAGGGAGGTCAGAGTGCGAGACAATAAGCAGGCACTTGGGAAACTGCGAACCGCAACAGACCACGTGGTTTCTGACCCCTCTCGGATGGGGAAGCCAAGAAGACTGATTTGGTGCGGTGGGAAATACAACAGGGGAATGGTTGGCTTGTGGTATCAGAGATGTCGCTTGTCATATCCAGATGCTATCGGTCATCCCCGAGTGTCCTGGGAGGATGTTAATTAAACAAGGTAGCCGCAAAGGTACATATTGCGTGTTTCTTGGAAAGAGCCTTTAACCAGGTAGAGTTGCGAAAATTGCGACGGACAGAATTCATCGCCAAAGTCGATGCGATGGAGCAAGGACCTCGCGGTGGGTGTACCCATGGATGGAACAACGTAAGTACAACTGGCTTATCGTAAGTTGATTCTATCTGGAAAGAGCTTGTGCGTTATGCTTTCCATATTTACACGGACGGAAAAGTACTGCTGTTAGCTCCTCCTTCCCTCTCATGCAATCGCCGATTGCACTTGCCTTCATGTGGGCGGGATCGGACAGTATCCCACTCCGAAGGCAAGTCTTAGAGCATCGCAACTGCCTCACCTACTGAAGAAGCCACCACGGTATCCAAGTGGGCAGCTCAGTCTTCTAAGCCTATTAGCGTTTCTCCCTCCCCATAATCTCCATCTCCCACCCAGAACCCTCAACGCCAACAACCAGAGTAACACCATCATCCCTTGATGTCAATTGATATCAATCTACTTTTACAAGCATCGTTTTGAACCCCTAGATTCAGTGTGCCATCCTGTTTAGAAGCCAACCACTCCAGTAATCAACATGTCGAATTTCACTTCCGAGGTCAAAGGTGCCGTCGACAAGGCCACGTCTGCCGCCCGGGATATGGCGCAGGACGCGACCAACATGCGCGACAAGTCGATGGACACGCAGCAGTACGAAAATGACAGCTGCAAGGTCACGCCGGAGGCGATGCCCACTCACAAGCAATACGGCGAGGAGCACGAGGAGCAGATCGACAAGAAGTACGGCGAGCAGTACGACGAGCAGAGCAAGGATCAGTACCAGCTTGACATGTCGCCCTTGTCTCAGGAGTCTCAAGTAAGTTGGTGATGTTTTAGTATTAAGAGAGGCACCGGTTGATGAGATATCTAACGATGGTGTACAAGCAGAAGCTCGCCGGAAGCATGGAGAAGGAGGCGATGTGCTCCACCGCCAAGGAGCAGATGCAGGACAGCGATGTCCACGAGGACATGAGCAAGTCCGACATGTCACCCAGCCAATATATCCCCGAGTCTTCCAATACAGCGAAGCAATCCTGAATACCACGTTCGTGACGCATGGAGGTCCAGGACCTTGTGACGCGTTGATGGGCATATAATTTGCATGATTGGCGTTATGGAGCTGGAAAACGGGCGTTTGTCGTTTCCTGCTAGGTGTCATGGGGATTGGTACACTCTTGTCGAAGCCTCCTATAGTGTTCATAATATCCGCGTGTCCCTACTTGCCAGAGAACATCATCGTGACTTTGTGTAGCCCATGGCAATTTGGGCCGTCAAAAATGGCGACCATTCGGCAACACGGACAGTGCATAGCGGCCTCTATGGTCTGTCTCCTGGGGAGTCACTACAATGTACAAGGACGGGGCGTGGTTGATATCTCTCGGATAAATGCCGCGCCCGGTTCAGTTCTCGCACCGCTGCTCGTCACATTCAGCTGTCATCCAACTCATCGTTAAGATCAAGCTAACTTAGGAAGCAAGCAATGGGCGAGACAGACATTCGTGCCTATATTAACCATGGGCGCGGCATTCCCGGTAGATGTCTTGACTGGATAAATATATTTTCGGGTGATTGGAGGAATCATGGAAGCGGAGGGCGAGTCTCGCCACCTGATGTGAGCTTGATTGTTGACGCCCATACTAGCAGACGCTGCTAACGTAACGTGGATCAAGAAAAACCGGAAATCCCGCTCACGAACGAACGGAATAGCTTGTCCACATACCGAAGGCTGGATCGCTTCAACCCAACCAGGTCAAAACTTCCCGTCGAATCGGGTCAGCTCGAATGGGAGACCGTGAGTTTTGGAACATGGGTCTTAGATCTGACAGGAATTCTTCAACAAAAACCGGCCTAATGGCCCAATGGCAAGGCGCTTGACTACGAATCAAGAGATTGCAGGTTCGATCCCTGCTTAGGTCACAAATATTTCCTTTTGTCCCTTGTGGCTTTGTTTCCCTGTTTTTTTTAGGCTTCCCTTGAGCTTCCCCTATCTTGTCTTCATTTTGTCTCAAGCGTCTTTTTTTGGTTCCCTTTCTCTTATTTTTTTCTTGGTGCTTCTCATATTTGATTTCGCCATCTTGCGAACTGCCATCAACTAAAGCCTAGCTTCACTTCCTGAATTTTGCTAAACGACGACTCCCTTACCTGCTCGACCTTACTTATACAGTACCTAGAGAACATATAGTGGGAGGTGTAGTTACGAGTCGGGACCTCTTTGTGTGGAGGTGTAGCCCGTTCCACGGTTGAGTACGTGCGCCTAGATCTAGAGCAAGGCCTCAGCGAGAACTACATCCACGGCAACATTAAACTACATACGCACATCTTGTCTTGACCACTCAAGACAGAGAAAACCTTTACAATGCGAGCGCAAACTTCAGTCGACTGTGGGCGAGAACGAGTTCATTCTACAGAAGTCCTCCCTACCCACACCTCCCTTTTATTCGTGTCGTGCTCCTTTCCACAACTCCGCAACAAGAAGAAACAAAAAGTCGTGGGGCCACCCCACTTATCCATTCCTCCTCCGCTAGCCTCCAATGGATGTTTACAAGTAAAGTAGGTATCAAAATTGTACACAGGTGCGATGCATAGATCCCATCCTTATCAACCACAGCCGCATCCCCTGGTATTGACCTTAACACCGAGCGAGCCCTTAGTGCTGGCTCCACTCAATCGTGTTTAGGTCAATGCCCTCCTGAACCAGCTCCCAGAGCGGGCTAATGTCGCGCAGGTGCTGCACCCGGCTCTTGACCGCCTCGAGCACATAGTCGATCTCCGCCTCGGTGGTGAACCGGCCGATACCGAAGCGGATGCTGCTGTGCGCGCTCTCATCGCTACTGCCCAGCGCACGCAGGACGTAACTGGGCTCCAGCGACGCCGAAGTGCAGGCACTGCCCGAGGACAGGGCAATGTCCTTGAGAGCCATCAGGAGGGACTCGCCCTCGATGTAGGCGAACGAGACGTTGACGCAACCGGGGTAGAAATTGTTCCTGTCGCCGTTCTGGTTCGTGTGCTCCATGGCGAGGAGGCCGTTGAGGAGACGGTCGGACAGCGCCTTGATGCGCTTCGTGTCATACTATTACCAGCCATGGTCAGTACATGAATTCCGCAGGATGCTGGATAATGTGAAGATGAGAAATGAAGGGATAAATCAGAAATCGCTGTGTATCAACAAATCGTGGGCTTGTCACGGCCCATTCAGAAAGCCATGCATGTGTATAGCAGATCATCATTGTGGAAAGGGAAAGATTCGGGACGCCATGTCCTTTGTGTGGAACTTACCTCCATCTCTTCCTTGGAAATACGGCAGGCCTCGCCGAAGCCCACGATAAGCGGAGGCGCGAGCGTTCCGCTCCTCAGACCTCGCTCCTGGCCACCACCGGTGATGAGGGGGTCCAGCCTAACCCTCGGTCGCCTCCGCACGTAGCAGGCACCCATACCCTTGGGGCCATAGACCTTGTGCGACGAGATGGACATGAGGTCGACGTTCATGGCGTTGACGTCCATGGGAATTTTGCCGACCGCCTGGGCACCATCAGTGTGGAAGAAGACCTTGTGTTTCCGGCACAGCTTGCCAATCTCCTCAAGGGGCTGGATGACGCCGATCTCGTTGTTCACAGCCATGACGCTGACCAAGCAAGTCTCAGGCCGAATCGCCGCCTCCAGATCCTCCATCCGGATGAGGCCGGATGGCTGGACGGGAAGGTACGTTACGTCGATGCCCTCATCCTGGAGATGCCTGCAGCTATCGAGCACGCACTTGTGCTCCGTCTGTGTGGTAATGATGTGGTTCTTCTTGCCCGACTTCTTGAAAAATCTCGCGACGCCCTTGATGCTCATGTTGTTGCTCTCAGTAGCGCCGCTCGTGAAGATGATCTCCTTCGGGTCCGCACCGATGAGGTTCGCCACGTGCTCGCGAGCAGCCTCGACGGCCTTCTCGCTATCCCAGCCATAGGCGTGGGTCCGGGAGTGCGGGTTGCCGTACTCGCCGACATAGAACGGCAGCATGGCGTCCAGTACCCTCGGATCAACCGGAGTCGTCGACTGCATGTCGAGATAGATGGGGCGAAGCCCCTGTTCTAATATTGTGGAATCCTTGATGGCATCTGCGATGATGCGGATGCGTCGGTTAGCGTGTGCAACGAGCGTTTGCAGGGGTAACAGAGCCACAACGAACCTGGGATTGATGAGCCCGACGGAGCCTGGGCTTGTGTTGACGGCGCAAACCCAGGCTTCACCGGCGCCTCGTCCAGGACCTGGGCATCGTCCCTCTTGGACTCGGAGACATAGCCCCTTCTTGACGCAGCCGAAAACGCCGGAGTGGCAAATCTGGATGCCCTCGACGGGATAGCTGAGCGCGAACAGAGCCGGCGCCCTGCCTGCTTCAGTGCTGTTGATGCAAGACTCGCCATGTTTGTGTTCCACGAAGTGGCATGGAGAGAAATGATGGATTATGGGGGAGAAGAAATAATCGGGGAGATTTTTGAGGCTTGGATTTTTCGAGCGGCTCCGGCTACAAGTAGTCATCAACGAGCTCCTATCACCGACTGCACTGCCGGACGACGGAGCGGACTCGGAGATAGCCTGTGATTGGCCAGAAGCCCACCTTTCGTGGAGATTCTGCCCCGTGCGCCAACTGACGTAAGAAATCCCGCCCTAAAGACAGCTTGCCGGGTCGTCGTCGGCTTTGCCACCCTTGGCAGTACACCTCGGCGATAGCGGGTGCGAACGCACCGAAACCCGCGGACGTCGACTCTCCGATAGGCTGGTGGCAACCTGTCTGATGAATCCTCTCTTAAATCATCCGGCGGTGATAATAGTACGCCCGCCGTAAGACGTCTGGGACACTCCAGAAAAGGTAAGGGATTCTATCACATGCGGGGCGCAGAAGAACCTTGCCCCACGTTCCCCTTCTCTTGGAGGCAGCAATGATACCTGGTACTTGTACGAGCCCAACTGGGGACGCTGGCGTGTATGGGTTAGGTGCGGCCCTCATGCTCCCCGCCACAATACCCTTGATCCCTTAGGTGGACACCGCCACACCGACGTCGTCATTCCCGGAATGCCAAGCCCATGCCCCATCATCGCTAAAATACAGCCAAGTCCCTCTCTGCCCTGCGCCGTTCTTGGTCTCCCCTTCTGCCGATTTCGACCCTCGATGCGCCGATTGATGCTCGGGGCATGTCATTGTGAGGACGACAACCGATAATACATCATCAGAAGCATCGCGTTCCCAAGCGCTTCCGCCGGACTCGCACCATGAGTTTTAAAGGCTTCCAGAAGAGCGTCGCTCGGGTAAGTTAACCCCGCCTAGCTACAACTCTCCACAGCGGGCCTGACCCCAACCGACGAGTCCATTCGCGAGGCCCCAAGAACCCGGACGCAACTCCGGATCTTCCGGAGATGGCGATCCTCTACTACGTGGAACGAACTGCTAACAGTGCACTTTCCACCTGCAGGCGCCGCAACAATTCAGGTCCAAGTTCAATCTTGGCGAAAACACGAAAGATGCCGTCTACCAAGACGCCGAGCTCCGGTTCAAGGAGCTCGAGCATGAGACGAAGAAGCTGCACGACGAGAGCCAAAAGTACTTCACCGCCATAAACAACATGCTCAGCAGCCAGATGGAGTTCAGCCAGGCCATGACGGAGATCTACAAGCCCATATCCGGCCGTGCGTCCGACCCAGAGACGATGAAGATCGAGGGGAACCCCGAGGGCATCCGCGCTTGCGAGGAGTACGAGGTCATCGTGAAGGACCTACAGGAGACGCTAGCGCCCGAGCTGGAGATGATCGAGACGAGGGTCATCCGCCCCGCCAACGAGCTCCTCGATGTGATAAACGTGATCCGCAAGTCGGCCGTCAAGCGTGAGCACAAGAAGCTGGACTACGACCGCCACCGGGCGACTTTGAAGAAGCTGCAGGACAAGAAGGACCGGAGCGCCAAGGACGAGAAGGCCATGTGGAAGGCCGAGAACGACGTTGAGACGTCAACGCAGGAATTCAACTACTTCAACGACCTGCTCAAGGACGAGCTGCCCAAGTTGTTCGCGCTCGAGCGAGCCTTCATCCAGCCGCTGTTCCAGTCCTTCTACTACATGCAGCTCAACATCTTCTACACGCTGCACATCCGTATGCAGGAGTGCGACATTGGCTACTTTGACCTCACGCTCGACGTCGAGGAGGCCTTCGAGAAGAAACGCGGCAACGTCCAGGAGCAGGCCGAGGCGCTCTCAATAGTCAAATTCAAGAGGGTGCCGCAGAAGCGGCCCCCAAAGTACGGCGGCAAGTCCAGCATCGTTGCCGATAAGGAGCAGGAGGCCCTCGCGGACAGCAAGACGCCCGCGGCGACAACGGCCGGGTATAACCGCCAGACCGATGTCGTCGAGAACCCTCCCCCGCCATACTCGCCCCCGGCCGGCTCTGCCAGCGCCTCGAGTCCTGGTCTCGCGGCGATAGCTGCAGCCAAGGCGAAGCCGCCGCCCCCGAAACCCAAGCCCAAGCGCTTCGCTGGCGCGCCGACGTTGAACGTCGAGACCGTGACGGCGCTGTACGATTACGCGGCGCAGGCGGAGGGCGACCTGTCGTTCAAGGCGGGCGACGTTATTGAGATTGTGAAGAGGACACAGAACGAGAACGAGTGGTGGACAGGAAAGCTGGATGGGAAATCAGGAGAGTTCCCGGGTATGCATATCCCTTATTGGGTTGTTCGCGTTTGCCGGGCTTCGAGACTAACTGTTGGCAGGGAACTACGTGAGGTTGAACAGCTAGGGCGATGGCGTTTTGCGTGGAAGCATTCCGACTTGAGGGCGGATGGACCATGTGAGGGGAAGTTGGAGGCAACCAGGGAATATACCAGAGGCGTTAAAAGTCGGAGGTCCTGAGTTTACAAGGAGCAGGTGATGGCGGGTCGAAAGGGGTCTGCTTTCAGGGCTACGCGGGAGACGGCATGTATATCACATATACGGGCGGCAACCATGGCACGGAAATGCATAGAATTAAGGGGTTCGGGGGAACGGAGCCAGGATAAAGGAGCGCGCAGTCTTTTTCTTTTTCTTTTTTCCTTTCCTTCTTTTCGCTACCTTGCATGGGGAAAATGAAGATGTCGACAAACATCCAACATGCGCAAAGGCGTCTCGGCGATGCGAGACGGAGGCAGCCCGAATGCTCACTCGCCTTGCCAAGGCGGGCCTCGCTCGCCCGAGAGTGCGGGATACTGATGGCGCGAGGGAGGAGGCCTCGCGGCGGGATTTCCGGAAGGCGCTCACCGGTGCCGCCGCTTCTCGTCCTCCTGCCCCGTACGACCCTGGGTTACTTGGGCGTCGCACTCCTCATATGCGGGACGTCATGCAGATGAATGGGCGAGGCTCTGCTGGGTCGGCACGCGAGGGCTTCCCGTTTCGGGGAGGGGAGGGAGAAGGGCAGTTGGTGCGCCGTTGTTGATTCAGGAGAAGGCTCCGAGTGTATTCCCGGGATGACGAACTTACAGTAGATCACTCCTAGGACACATTCGGAACAAAGTGCAGATACAGCCGTATGTCTTATAACTTCGTCGCTCTACGTCGCACCTCATTCGCCAACGCCAACGCCCAGTTACAGGTACTACTCATGTTTCTAACAGCCGATGACATCGTCCATGCCAAGATTCCGCCCGACTTCCATGATGGAAAAAGGTGGCTATGCCCCCCCCCCCCCCCACCACGCGGGCCCGATACCTCAATCGCGCCGTATTACCCCTCATCCGAAGAAGTCGAATCCGTTCCTTTCCCGCGGGCGGAAGTACAGCGGCTCCTCCAACCACGCCCACGAAGCACCCAAAGACGGAAACGAGCGCCTCGGCATTTCCTCATGGCTGCTGTCGTTGCGCCGTCCCTGCGCCGCATCTCCCGCGCCACCACCCTCGTCCGGCTCGGACTGGACTTTTGTCTTCCGTCCCTTAGAGGTACCATTGAAGGCCTTGAGGCCGTGTAACTTGACAGTGGGGTCGAAACCAACGTAGATGATGGCCCTCTGGCCATTATGTGCGTCCACTTTCATGCCGTAGACGAACGAATCAGAGTCAACAGCCCAATTGAGGCTACCGTCGAAGCCGGGCGGGTTCAAGGTGCGGTGAAGCTCCTTCAGCCGCTGGTCGGGGTTGGACGGGTCATATCTCGGGGGCCAGAATACCGTCTGGTTGCCTCCCCCCGGGAGCTTGGTCATGATGCGGAGACGCAGCGACTGCTCCTGCCCGTTGTGGCGTAGCGTGTCGTTGACAAGATCGACAAAGCTGTTGCAGGTCGAGAAGTATGAGCGCACAAAGCACTGGCTGATGCCGTAGTGGGGTGTGGCCGAGCTGTTATCCTCGAGATGCAGTGCTGTTTTGGGGGGGAGTCCGCGGGACAGCCCACTACCGTCACTGCCGCTGCCGTAGTTCTCGTCCTTGACTGTGTCGGCGACATTGCTATTCCCAGATACAAACTCCGTGCCCGAGTCCGTAGTACTCGTTTGTGGACTATCGTGCCATATGACCCGATCAGTACCGCCGAGTACCACAACTGGGTCCTCGGTAGAAGGAGGCGATAGAGGCAGGATTCTCTTGACGCAAGCCCTAGCAGTATGGTGGCTGGCCTGGGGGTGGCCCCGCTGGATGAGAACGGTCACGACGTCGCCGGTCCTCTCATCTTTCTCGATACGCAGGAAGTCCCACCGATGATCGGGCATGCCATTCGAGTAAGATTGGTTCCAGATATCAGGGTCCATCTCGACGTAGACGGTACGTCGGGTTCCGTCCGTCCTCGTCGCCAGTGAGACTCGGGCGCTATGGACGATAACTGTACGTCTCATTCCGTGAATACTGATATCGCCTTTGAACAACGGGTTGCGGTATGAGACGGCATAGAAATTACCATCGTGGACAGCGCCTCCCACCACACACTCCCGCGTGTTCATAGATACGCAGCTCAAGTGCAGATGTGACCATTCGCGGGTCTTGAGGTTTAGCTGCCGAGGGCGCCAGTAGTTCAACGGGGTCTCGTGCTGCGGATAGTAGATGACCATGAATTCATCTGAAGTTACGACAGGAGTATCGTCGTGGCGCCAGCGCTCTTCGAAGACGATGAGCTCGGGGGAGTGAACCCTGATGACGATCAAATAGACTCTGGAATGCTTGTCCAATACGGAGAGCCTGCATACCAGGATCCCATGCCCGTAGTGAATGGGACTGAGCTTGTAACTCTTGAAGCGAGGCAGCTCCGTATTATTCTCGCGGAGCATCCGGAACACGTCGATGACGACCTCGTGGTCCGCATATCCTTTGATGTCCAAAATCCTTACCAGGCCGTGGCCCAGGGTGTAGCACAAAACACCGTTGGTGTACACAAACGAGGTTCCCACCGCCAGAAAGGCAACGTGAAAAGGCCGGGCCATCCTAATGGCTTCCCGCCGCTTCACCAAGGCTCGGAGAGCCCTGGGGTAATCTCCGTCTTTCTGCGCACGGCTGGCCTCCGGGGAGTACGGGGCTTGAGCCTGCCGTCAAATGTTAGGCTTGATAGTTGCGATGAGAGGGATGGAGGGCGATCGATATGTGTAGTCCGCGGAAATTCTTACCAGGAGCACTCGCCTACAGAGCGTATCATATCTGATGAGGTATGTGGAGTCTTTGGATGTTAGGCTCAGGTGAAAGATGTCTTCTGGTTCGAGCCAGTCGGCCACGCGCAGAACCAACTCCAACGGGAGGCTCAGGAGGTTCATGATGGTAATGTTGTGTGCTGTCAGTGGGAAGCTTGGTCGATAGGGTTGATGAATTAGACGAATAAGGACTCGAGCTGAGAGGGATGCGTGGTTGAGGTTCTTGATGTGGTGTCCCAAAATGTTGTTAGGTCGAGGTAGAGGGGACCACGGAGTAGATAGAGGTTTTATTCTGAGTCCTCATTCGAAGGCCTTTAGCTTGTATTCTTTGTCCCTTTTCGAGCACCGATGCTGCACTCTTGCAACCAGGGCCTGCTCCGTGTAAGCGGTGACGCCGGGAAAGGGTGGAGAAACGCCGCCATTTGAGCTCTGGGTCTCGCACCTTCGGCTTCTGAATTGTCTTTACAACGGAAGTAAAGAGCCGTCCATGGGGAAAGAGGAAAATGTGGTATATATATATATATACATGTAAGTTCAATAGGATGGTTCTGCGGTGCTTACACAGGAATGGGGGCCATGTAAGCGTACTCTCGGCTGTCGAGGTGCATAGCCTCAGGTGGTAGACCACAACTAGGAGAAGGCTCGAGAGATAGACGAGGCCCTACTTACCGGAGGGGAATTTCGGTCTCTTTTCTTTTCCTGGTGGACAGACGCCTGAATCGTGTGGTATAGCGAGCCCCCCGTTCAACACCTACCCAGCGTGGAACGTCTCGTATGGCTCAACCCATTGCGAACTGGCCTTGACCGCTTAGAGATATGGATATAGGCTGGAAGAGATGGTTGATCTGCGAACAGGCACGACAGCATGTTAAAGAGCCTTGTCCATGACATTGTGATGGGCGGAAAGCCGGAAGAGCCCCATCCTAGGCTTCCAAAGGACCGGGACACTCCTGCATCTGCCCCACAATCTACTGGAAATAGGCCTCAGGTCAATAAGTATTCGCCAGCCGAGGATCAACTAGCGCGGCGACAAGAGAGGAGCCGCATAGAAGAGTGACTATGTCTCTGCCCATCTAGTTCCCGTCACGAGGAATCGAGGCGAAGCAGGGCTGGATCCATCTGGCCACGTACCATGGGCCAGCCGCAGATGGATACTGCCAACTCTGCATGTGATAAAATCAAGTGTAGAACCGAGTGAGTCGTGAGATGTTATAGCACAGAGATGGCATAGGAAGAGATAGAGCCAGGTTTTGCCTCCAATCAAGCCACCGTGCCTGGGACGATGGGGGGCGGACTTAATGCTCCGGAGGGGAAAGTCGCGTGACGCAGAGCCGCAGACCTCAACTCGGTACGTAGGTTGTGAGTATTCGAGAGTCCCTCCAAGGTCCCCTGCTTCTAATATCGGGAAGGCGGGATGCTGCGCTTCTGATACGCCCACCACCTTTTCGACCTGCGTTGCGACTTGTGATCTCGCCTTATCAGGGCATCGGAATTAATATTCCGTACACCAAGACGAGGCCCGGAAGCGAGAATGAGGTAGAGCCCCGCGTGAGGACGATGATTGCTCCGGCCGGTTTTGCCTGCGGCGCTGTGACTGGCTGAAGCGGACCAGATCGTGCCCCGCGCTGGGGAGGCGGGTGGTACTGCGGCTCAGCGCGTGGTCAGTTGTCAACACATGTGGATCACTGGGGCAACAGGGTCGTTGCACAACAAACCCACTCCCGTCATCTCGGTCTAGACCAACACAGATGAAGATTCAATCCGTCGCGCACAAGGTCGGCGCGCGTTTCTCCACCGAGTCCCGGAATCCGCCTACCGCAATATCACTCGGCGAATCGACTTTCCCCAGCCAGCCACGGGACATCTCGACACCGCTTATTCACGCCCTTGCGCCCGAGCATGAGGGACACTCTATCCCCCCGAAACCCTGCCCTGTTTTGCCCTAACAACACCACCGCGACATTGCGGCTAGGATACTGAGATGGCCGATCTCGAAAACTTACACACAGCGTCGCTGTATATCAACAATCAACTCCTCTCGAGGGGCCTCCTCCGCGATGGCGAGACCATCGATTTCTCCGACCCGGCGCGGTACGATGGCGGCACCGTTGCCGCCATGGGGAGGATAATGGGCATCGTGAACGATCTAATCCTACGACGAGACGTGAGCCGCCACCCGTTCCTATGTTGCGGATCCTTCCGCTTGCCATTGTAGAGACCTTATTTACTGACTCGGCTTTATCTAGCGCGACGCCGAGCACCGCGAATCTCTCTCCACAACTCTACGTACCCTCCGCGCCGACACCCTCCGCCAAACAACCGAACTCACGCGCCTCACTGAGAAGCAAGCCGAGACGGAACGGAAGCTCAACATAAGCGAAGCGGCCGAAGCCTCAGCCCGCACGCAGCTCAAAAGCGCCGAGGCCGCCGTCCGGTCTCTCAAGGAGGAAATGGTGCGTGTCAAGTCGCTGGTATCGCAGACGCGCGCCTCGTGCGCCAACGAGGTGCGCCGGCGGGACCGCCAGATCGACGGGCTCAAAAGGCAGCTGAGTGAAGCGACGCGGTCGCGTGGGTCGGCTAGGAACCCGGCCATCAGCGTCATTAGTGTCACGGGAGATGTTGGCGCCGAGGGGCGGGTTGGGACGGGGAGCACGGGGGATGTGGGATACAACCTTCGGGAAGAAACGAACGAGTTCCTGACCGAGCTGGCGAAGGGGCTTAGCGAGGAGAATGAGGGCTTGTTGGCGGTGCTGCGGCGGATGAGGGAGGCGCTGAGAGCTATGAGTGGGTGGGAGCGTGACGCTGAGAAGGGGGATGAGCACGCGACGGACATGACCACAAATGTAGACGAGCTGGAGGCAGATTTGACAGCTATCCTGGACCACCTGCGGACGATTCTTACGAACCCATCGTTTGTGCCGCTCGAAGAGGTGGAAATACGGGAGGAGGAGATTAGCCGCCTCCGCGAGGGCTGGGTCAAGATGGAGTCACGGTGGAAGGAGGCTGTGAACCTCATTGACGGGTGGAGGAGGAGGATGGCGACGAACGGGATGGCGGTTGACGACGATGAGCTGCAGCTGAGTCTGCGGCTTAGCCCCGTCCGTGCCAAGGCCGAGGAGACGATGCATGCTGCCGCTATGAATCTGTCTTGTGTGATGGAGGAGGACGAGGAAGAAGACGAGGGAGAGGAAGAGGAAGAGCCGGCGAGTGTCGGATCACCGTCACCTCCGGAACACCAAAATTCGGTTGACCTTGTTTCCGCTCCCCACGACGATCTACCGGAGAGCGACTCCGAGGCCACCGTGTACGGTGGTCGCGAAGCAGATGCCGAGGAGCCTAATTCCGGGGAGGCTCTACAGCAGTCGGACGCCATTATGGAGGACCGAGAACCGTCGGTCGCCTCGTCACCACTCCCAGAGCCGCCACAGCTTAGCCCGCTAAAAGACTCCAGCTCGGCTGGCAACCGCGGAACGACAAGCGAGTCGAGAACGCGCCGGAAGACAAAGGAGCATGCTAAGATGATGGAGGAAGATGCTGGCAAGCATTCAAAGGGGTCGCACGGGGGATCGGCTTCCAAGCGGCGCACGCCAACGCGGCCAGAGGCATCGACGTCGCAGTCGAAGAAGCAAAAGGTTGAGCCTGCGCAACAGGACATGAACTCGTCCGCTTCGTCCCTCGACAGTATCCTGCTCGATAGCCCCTCAAGGAGACCGCCACAACAGAAGACCAAGTCGGCGACTAGGCAAAGGCCATCCGCCACGGAGGGAAGGACTTCACTACCGTCGAAGCACGTAAGGCCTTCGCCTGCACGCGACGAGCCCGAAACAGCCCCCGAACCAAAGCCTTCCGATCGCGACCCGGAAGATGTGCCGCAAAGGAACGGACACCATTCGTACAAGCGCACCACTGCTACCACCACCCGCTCGCCTCTTCCTCGGCTATCCGACCCGGCTCCGCAACAAAGCCCCCTCACCATGGCCGCGATAGCAGCGAAGCTCGCGGCCTCGGAACGCGATGCTGATGCCGCTCGCGTTAGGGCAAAACTCAAGGCGGCGCGCATGGCGAAACGGAGGCCCGAACTCGCGCCTGAGGCCGCGGCGCCCCCGGAGACGCGGGAGGAGGACGTCGACCCAGTAAAGAAAGACGTAGAGCAAGAGGGACGAGAGGCGGCGGAGGCGGACGGGGGAGAGGCGCAGGTGAAGAGGAAGAGAGAGAAGAGGTCAAGGGTCGCATCGAGGAGGAGAAGTACGCTGAGCCCGTGGGAGCTGGAGAGTCTCATCTCTGGAACGGCCGGGGCGTCTCAAGGAGAGTGATGACAGCATCCGGAGGTGCTTTTTCTGCGTTGGGGTTATAGATGGGCGTCATCTTGGGGTTGGGTGTTGGTTGTTTTTTCGTGTATAGTTGCATGGTCATGATTGATACCTCGTAATTGTACTCTGTCTTGGGTGTTCTGAGCTGTGAGGCCTGCTGTGTCCGTCCTGTCTCACACCTCGGTGAGTTGTACAAAGCCAGCCGGAATCGGGTGCAGCCACGTGGAGCCGATGATGCTGGTGCTTCAACTCAACTACGACTGTACGGGGGCAAAGTGGAAACGCCACTTCTACCTTGCTTTTAAGAGGTTGATCCAGCATCATAAGTACGTCCGGAGGAGGAGGAAAGGTTGGGATGAAAGAGGACATGGACCCTACCCATAGCACAGTTCGACTTCACTTACAGGACTTGGGGGGTCACGTGAGTTGGCGTTACGCATCGACACGGTATCAAGGACGGGCAAGAACAAAGGGACTCCGCCGAGCGCAACAAATACATACTCCTCAAGGCCCAGTCGAACAGCTCCCCTTCCTGAACGCATACCTACAAGGGCCAATTTGATGTCACAACCGCGTCCGAGATGCCCCGTGATGGCCCGCCAGCCTCGGCGCGGGAATCTGCCGTCGAGCGCGGCCGGATCGCGTTCCACTCGCAACGGCATAAGCATGCCATAGCGCACTTCAGCAAGGTCCGTCCCGTGCTTTGACTGTCTGTTGGCTGTTGAACTGACGCGTCCAGGCCATAAACTCTTGCTCCTGCTCCAAGTTGCAGGACGGCGCCCGGGAGAAGTGCACGTGCAAGAACTACGACAATGGCCCGAAGACAGGCGGGGCGTACGACCTGGTCGAGGAGATCTTGAAGCCCTGTACCTGTGAGGCGCCAGGGCGCATCTTCTCCAGGTGTGACGACCCGGTCCACAACCAAGCGCTCGGTTACCGGGCTGGGTGCTACGAGGAGTTAGACAAGCTCGATCTGGCGAGGCGCGATGCCGAGTGGGCGGTTGAGCTATATCCCCTGAGGATCGAGGCCTACTTACGTTTTGGCAAGGTGGCGAGGAAGCAAGGGAAACCTGTTCTTGCGTGGCAGATCTACTCCGCTGGGGTCCAAATCTGCAGACGCAACGGTCTTGCCGGTGATGTGATGTTCAAGGTGTGCTCTCCCCCATGCCTACGCTCCCAAACCCGCGCTAATGTGGCTTAGAAACTTCTTGAGGTGAGGAGCGGTCTTCATCGCAAACTGAGCCGACTAGATCCACTCGGGCTGCCCATCGAGATCGTAGAGCAAATCTTTAGCCACTTCGATACGAGGGAACTTTGGTACGGCGTTTCATCCGTTCTCTCCATCAGTATCCTGCTTTTACTAACGCAATATAGCATGTGTCTCCGCGTTTCAAAGCTATGGATCAGGACATTGACAAGTAGATCTTTCCTCTGGAGGCATATTGCCTTCCAGCCGCGCGCGAGGACGGTGCCGGGGCTCAACGCGGTGCGGCGGATCGTCAAATACAGCGGCAACAACATCAAGTCGCTGTCGATCCTGAACACGAACAAGTTCAACATGGAGGCCAAGTTCCCCGCCCTGCTCAACGGCTCGAGGCAGATGGACCGTCTGCGCCTCGTCGGCTCCCCGGTCAACTGCGGAGACGGGCTCTCCCGCGCCACCTGGCCGCTCTCCAACCTCACTCGCCTAACTCTGTCCTCTCACATGTTCCAGGATCATAGCGTTCCGGGACCCAGCGACACGAACAGACTACTAACGGATATCTTAACCCGCAACGCCAACCACATCGAGTTCCTCTGCCTCACCTCGGATCACATAAACTTTGGCCCGTCATGGCCCCGAATGGAGAAGCTGAAGTACCTGAAGCTTGTAGAAACCCCCAAGGCTACTCTACCCAACACCTACCGACACAGGCAGACGGTCAGCCTACCCCTCTTATGGCTCCGGGTACCGAATGTGGAACACTTGTGGCTCGACGCCTATCAAGTCTCCGACATCAGCCCCGAGATGAAGTCTCCTAAGACCCGCTTCCCGCGCCTAAAGTTCCTCGTCGTCGGCCCCAAAGTCTACTGGCCTTGTGTCGGGGCGCCCCTCGAGGAACTCGTCTACCTTCACCGCACTGGGGACGTGGGGTATGGAAGCGTTGGGTTCGGAATGTTTTCCAGTCGGGAGGAGGAGGTTTTCCACCTTGACAACACCGGCGACCCCGAAGCCGAGTTTCCGACCGACGTACTCTCAAAGGCACAGCACGTGTATCTCCCGCGATTCTCGCCCGACACCGTTTATGACAGCCAACCCAAGGCATGTGTGCGTAAGGGTATCGAAGCGGCGATCAGGGCCGGGATCTTGCGGACGCTGGCGATGAGCGTGTACATGCTCACACACCACGACAACTACCTGGACACGTTCGACTGGATCAGCGGCTGTCCCACCGTCCGCGCGCTCTCCCTCTTTGTCCGCCCGGAGCCGCACAATGCCCGGGCTGACTGGCTCGCGCAGCAGGGGGAGCTGCCCTCCACGCAAACGAGAGCTAAGGCGATAGGGGACTTTGTGCGCAAGTTTCCCAATCTCGAGACGCTGGAGTTGACGGCCGACGACTCGGAGATGGTGGCAACATTGGGGATCATCATCGAGGCGGCGGTCGGCGAGGAGAGTCCCATCAAGAGGGTGTACCAGAAGGGCATTGATGGATATCCCTTTGATCAGTTGAGGGGGTACCTGGCCGGGAAGTCGGTGGAGCTTTTGCACGGGCGGATCCCGGAGCCTAGGTTCCCGGTCGAGTTGGTGTAAGAAAGGGAGTCTGGTCATTCGGTCAGGGTAGTCGGGGCTGGCGTACCCGGTTATTCTTATTTTTTTTTTCTACATTTGGTGTTGGGGTAGCAGTGACTGGTGTTGGACAACAGGGTGTATGGACTATGGAGCATTGGGCATTGAACTTTACGTAGCGGACGGTTGGGCCACGGGACAACAGCCCATTTGAGGTTTCTTCATAGGCTTCAAGCATATACGATGCAGCGTTAACTATTGCCCTCGTCGCTCCAACAAAAGAAATGTATCGACCAATGCCCCATCTCAAGAAGAACAAAACGGCCCTCACGCCTCGGGCTTAAACTTGCCCCTCTTCTCCCTCATACTCTCAACCCTCCTCCTATCCTCCTCAAACCTCTTCCTCAGCCTCCCCTGCTCCTCCTTTCTCGCCTCCCTCCTCTGGAACCTATAGAAGCCCCTCATCTCCTGCCTCCTCTTCTCCTCCTTCTCCGCCATCTTCCGCGCCGCCTCCTCCGCCGCCGCCCTGCTCGCCGGCGTCGACCTCCCCACTCCCCTCGTGACCGTCACGAACCCATCAGCGTCCGGCTCAGCCCGCATCCTCTTCGCCAGCGCGGCAGCCTCCTCCTCCCTCTCGTTGTACGCCGTGAAGAAGGCGTGCGTCGCCGCCTGCGTAGCCGCCTTGTCCGCGCGGGACAGCCGAAGGTGCGTCGTTATCCAGTCACCGCCCAGCGGCTCGCCGGGCCAAGACGGGTATTTTTTCGTCTTGTGGGTTTTCGCGATGGCCTTGAGGACTAGCTGGAGGGACTTCTCGTCTGCGAGGGTCACGAGCGCCGTGCTGCCCGACTTGTGGATCTTTTGCCCCCAGATCGCGGGGAGCTCTGGCGCGGCGGCGCCCTCGTCGCCTCCCCTCTTGCGTTTCCGGGTGAGGGCGGCCATCTTCGTAGCGACGGCGGGATCGAAGCCGCCGCCCGCGCGCGGCTCGGAGCCGGGGAACACGGCGACCTCGAAGCGGCCTGCGCCTACGAGCGAGGCGAATACGGCGCGTAGGTGCGACTCGGTCGCGTCGGCGGGTATGTTCTTGAGGAAGAGAGTCCGCCCGTCGGTCGGGGAGGGCGTCTTGGAAGCATTGCGGCGGAGGCGCACCTCGTGGAGCGTGGGGTGCGGGTAGGAGGGGAGGGCGGGTACGGAGAGGATGAGGCGCGAGAAGGGATCTTCGGGGGTTTCGGACGCCATTTCGGCTCTCGTATCGGCTTCCGCCTTCTGTATTTCGTCCTAGCTGGGCTGTAATGGGCGTGTGGTGTGTACGGCAGAATGGCTGTTTCGTTTGGGGGACGGAATAATTATCGTGATGCACTTATCGATAAGATGTTTTTTTCTCCCTCCTGCTTGTCGGCCAAGCTTTCAGTGGAGACATTGTGGGGTCGCCGACAAGGCGCTCTGATTATGTAATTTATCACCCGCATGTAAGTCGCAAACCTTGGGTGGTAACTCGCGTACGCCTAGTTGCGAAGCAGCATGAGCATCCCTTGAGGGACGTTGTAACGGAAGGTAGAGACAAGATTAGGTTAGAGAGTACCAAAAGAAGAGCCCAGTATTTGAAACAGCGATATGTTTTCGCTGGTTACCTCCTTGCCCCTTTGGCATGGTGCGCCTGGTAGTTGCGAGCTGATACCCCGCTCCTTTCTTCGTTGGCTCAGAGCCACGGCGCACACTAACTTTGAAACCTGCCCTAGCTCTAAAACCTCTAATCCGGACGCTCCTTCCAGCAAGAACTCGCCCGGTTAGCTCAATCGGTAGAGCGTGAGACTCTTAATCTCAAGGTCGCGGGTTCGACCCCCGCATCGGGTTCAATACCTAGGTGCGTCTGAGAAAACTCAGATACTGACCTTCCTCTTTTTGCGATTTTTTATCATGGTTTACTTGGTCGACGTCATGCTATCTTAGCATCCGGTTTTCCCCCTTCTTTTTATTGTGCGGTAGCTGTCGTGTTTCCTACTCAGGCGCGATTTGGCCGCTATTTCCCTCATGTGGCTCATATCGTATTTGTGAGCCGCATGAAGGAGCTCGACAGGGCGCTTTCGCCGGTGTCTACGGGGGTGAGCTCGCTGCCCTTTTTCGGAATTTCTGATTGACTTGAGGGTATGTCAGGTACCCCCCTTATCAATCCTGGAAGAGCTTAGATCGATTTCAGCCATGAGGCAATAAGACCAGTCCGTGATAGAGGGTCAGCTGCATGTGCTTCGCGAGGCGGCGCAGAGTGATTGAATTCCGAAAGTTAATGTTTCAGACTGCTTCTGTATTCCCAATTCTAACCACCGGGTTGGTGGGCGACATCCCGAGAGGGCATGTGTCACCCTATCCACTAACATGGATCTCCAACGCACAAGGATCTTCCTCTCGGCCCAGTATCAACATCAAGAACTCCGGCTTGGGGGCCAGGGCCGACAGTTTCACAGCATAGAAAAAGCAAAACCCACGTCCCATCAGGCGGTGATACTCCTGTGCCCCTCTTCTCCAATTCGTCTCTACCCTCGATCGGGAAGAGCCGCCAGATCCGTTATTTCCGAACACGAACACGGTTCCGGATATAGAGTCCGACTTACACGGGATTCTAAATGCGGTCCTTTGACTCGGCTCCGACCCCGCCGAGCTAATATTACACCTACCAGCAGGCGCCATCCGAGAGCTCCGAAGTGGCGACCGGCCGACCCCCGATCCGTCTTAGACCCCCCGCTGACGCCCGCCCGAGCGCCACAGATCGTCACGAGAATCACGAACCCCTCGGACATGCGGCTCACATCCGTCCCACTCTCGCCATCGCTGCTCCGTCCTCGCACTCACTTTGCAGGCCGTGAGGTCTGAAGAGGCAGCCGACGACCCCTGGCCAGCCCTAAAATCTCACTAACCATCCCAAATTCTTACCCGCAGCGAGGACCCAAACTTCCGGGACCCAATCAACCCGCTCCCAAGCCTCGCCCCTGGTTCGTTTCCGCCATGGTGCCTACCCGCGCGCCCTCCGCACTCGGTGTATTCACGTCTCAGCCACAGATGGACCCTTGTCGTTGAGGACCAATGGACCGATGAAGCGATGTAATCACCAACTGGCTTAGAAAGCGCGCCTATTTCGCCCGTGGATCGCCTCACAGGGCGCCCCGTAGCATGTCCGTAAGTTCCGCGATTCCTTTTGCCACTGGGATTTCCTCACTCCACTAACACAGCCAGCCAAGCCAGGACCTCGATATCCAGGCGAAACCACGAAACTAAAGAGCCCCACCCCCACACGCGAGGCATCCTTCAAACGAAACACGGTATCCCCAATCCAATGAGCCAAGACTTCTAAATATAAAAATTCTTCAGAAATCAACAACGATCCTCCGGCCCCCACCGGGGATTCCCGCCGTAACGGAAACCGGATTCCACGCCTTGGCATACCGAGCCGAGACACTCTGGAGAATCGCGGCAGGCAGACTCTCGGCTCTGGGGCCCCGCCCTCGCCCCAGGTACACCACCCCCCCCCCCCCCCTCACTCTTGTCCGCCGTCCCACTCACACGGTTTCCCGAGGATCGGCGCAACACCCAACCTCGTACACCGGGCCAACCAGACCTGGGGGCACCACTCAATAGCCGCCTTGCCGCCCATCTCCTCGCGATACCCTCAGACAGCACACTCAACCCCTGTCGCCACGCTCCCACGCGCTCATGCCCCCATACCCCCCTTCTCGCCCTTTTTTCCACTTCCGCGCACACTAACTTACATGCGACCTGTATGTCCCTCCTGCATTTCATCCCATCACCCCCAGTACCCCCATTCCTCCACGTGATGGCCCCCCTCCCCAAGATACCGACCTGTCATTCCATCGAACGATACTACCCAAATGGGAAGGACCCTACCTGCTGCCTTATGGCGCACGAGCGAATGAGTAACCTCCGGCCAACATAGCTGCCACTGCCGCGGGACCCAGTCGGCAAGGCGCCAGGCAGCCAACCCCATATTAGCATTATTAGTATTATTAGTATTATTAGTATTATTAGTATTATTAATAATCGCTGCCTGAGAACATGGCATTATGCAACAACACACGACAGTATGGAACATGCCGTGAGGTAACAAACATGTAAACTCTTAACGACAAACTGGATCAAAGTCAGAATCGATATAACCCATTCCGTTCGCAGGACATGGGATTTGAAGAGCGCCGCTCTAAACTAATAGTGCTCTATCTTATCCCGGGAAACAGTGCCGTAGACCATCGCTACCAGAAGCCCCGCGCAGGATTCCCCGCGACTGCCATCCCGAGCAATTCTATGAAACAAGCAGACTGATGAGAGAGTTGCCAAAACAAAACGCAGATCCAAGACAGCCAGGCCGGTTCCTGAGCCAGTCGGGCTCCGGCATTATCCCTGACCCATGCGCCAGCGCAAACTTCGAAGGCCGTTCAGTGGAAACTGTGAAAAAAGAAGGAGGGAATAAAAGCAATAACGCCGAGACAAATCTAGCCATATGCGTAAAGAAATGAGAAGAAATATTGGACACCCGATCCAATGACACTCGTCATTGTCCAGGGCGGCCTCCGGGGCCATCGTAGTATTGTCCAAAACACCAACTTCCGCCCATTTATCAATCCCAAGGCATTTTCAGTAAAGCAACCCCAACGAAATGCCTCGTATCCTTCCTAGCACCAGGCAACCGCTAAATACTTGAAACACATGCCCGCGTCAAAGCCATAATGAGGTCGTGATAGTCGTAAGTAATTGCCGGCATCATGTAAAATAACGCCAGGGCGGCATTGACGGTAGAGAGTAAGAGAAATGTGCCGAATTAGCTGAAACAAATCGTTTTCGTCTGTGGCAGTCGTTAAATTGTTGAATGGGCGAAACACTTTATCGTCCTCGGTGACGCGGTGGTGGACAAGTGCATATGAGCGTCATTCGGGAGGACCTGTTCGTTGTATCGAGATATTCCGCGACAGGATCATTGTTCATGTGATGTAGATGGTGGCTGCCAAAAACCACCGTGATGTTTGAGCCCGACAAGGCCAGCGAGCAGATAGTTGAGTTCTGAGAAGAAAGTCGACGAAGATACCATGGCTGGTACTGGAAGGGAGGAGGAATAGAGGTATCTAATCCGTTCGTGGAGCTGGAACCGAGAGAGTCCGAGACGATGGGCTGAGATAAGACAAGGACCCCGTCACCGAAGGAGGCACGGTATCTCACCGGTATCCGCGCGAGCTCCTGGTGCTTGACCGGCTGCTCTGGTAGCCCGAGTCCGAATATGAATAGTTAGTGGCATATGAGCCACTAGAGCTGGAGTGCATGCTGCATGCGTATCCAACGAGTATCTCTCTCTGCTGAACGCTGTGGCCAGGCCGACCGTAGGCCACACACCGATCAACAGCATGCTGATAGTGAAGGCAGCGGCAAGCGGAGTACCGCTCGACTAGTTGGTAGCACATCGTGACGTGATTGTGTTGGCACTTGACCTTGTGCGGCTGTCAATGAAATGAGGCGGGCTGGGTTGACGATATGCCCGTGGTGAAGGTGAAAACAAGCTTGCCTCTGGGATAAGAACGTCAAGGCAATGGATGCGGGTGAAGCGAGAGACGACGAAGTAATTAGGTGGCCAAGGAAGGCGCGGATGGGTACAGCGTGGGTATGCAGACGATGAGATGCTGTGAAGAGAAGACTGAGCTTTAAGGAATCTCAAAGGACTTATATATCTAGGCGATGACGGTCTCATGGGACAAGAGGGGGAGAGAATTAGGTAGCAGGGGGTGGGTGAGAAGTACAATATGCAGAGGGCCAGACCGAAATGATGGTGAGAAGAGAACGCAGCAATCGGCCCAGAAGGGAACGGGTAGCCGAACGGGAAAGAGTGGGTACGATTGACTCCAGAGAGAGTAGATGGGGGACGGCGAAGACACCATAGCCTTACAACTGTTGATAAGAACATCTTGGGACCCATCAAGGGGGGTTCACGGCATTGGCCCGGGGGGAGGGTCGACGAGGTGGGGACGAGCAGCATCCGCAAGGCAGCAATGCCCCGGGATGACCCAGGAAGGAAGAATCGCAGTGAAGCCATGAGAACGGAACGGCAGGCCGGGTGGGGGGCCCCGGGGGGGGGGGGGGGGGGGTTGGCTCTGGGGGCGTGGGCAAGGGAGTCGCATTAGTAGCCTCACGAGCCAAGGCGAAGGCGCTAACGGACCGGGGTATGCGAGGTGGGGGACGAGGGGTAGCTCTCGCATGCTCGGAGCTTTTGGATTGCGATCGCGGGTTGCAGAAAAGTACCGGGGTGTGTGTGAAGGAGGGAGGTAGTCGTGGGAGTGCCGATTGCGTTTAGGATTCAGGATGGAAAGGCCGAGGCAGGAAACTAGAACGGTGGGCGGCCTGGTGCTAACGGGATGCTTTGGTTCGGTGTCCTTTGGGTACTGCGAGGAGGCGTGGCCTTTCCACCTCGACCGTTTCCCGGCGCGGTGTGGGATGTCAGTGTGGATCTGACAAGTGAGCGCTCCATCTTGGAAGTAACGCTGCTTAGGGCCGAGTGGCGCTAATCAAGGCGCAGCTCGCGCATCTGTGGCGTGAGCAAGACGGCACCTGTGACGGATGGGAAAAGCCGCGAATAGAAGTGTCATGTCGCGTACTGCAGCGAGTAGAAATCATGGGTTTGTATATCAGGGGGGTGACCGACTTAGGTCAAAGGCCGGATTGGGCGCTCGGCGGCAGTCGTCGGATTCTTGACGTAGGCAGGAGGAGCTTTCGGATAGGGACAAGAGCATTGAACGCGGAACCAGTGATCGCTGGGGAAGCAGTGGCTGGAAACCAGATGCCCCACGAGGAGAAATAGACGGACGGAATCCAGCCTCAGAACGTATGGCGACGGTGAATAATGAGAGTAAAAGGTGCTTCTCGCTCGCCGCTGTAATGGATTTTTTCGAGGATGTACATTGTCCAGTCGAGTGAGCGGGGAGCTTGGGGTTCCGTGACAGGTACGACCTGGCGTTGTAGGCAGCCATGGTCCCCACCTTGGTGGGCCAAGATGGCAGGCAGCTTCAACCCTGCCTACTCTACTTGATTTTTGGGTATCGTCATGCCTCGGTTCCTTGGGGGTTGAAAGCACCTGCCCATTTTTTTGAGGGTCCTCGGAAAAGGCTTCTGGCAGCAGGCGATGAGCGCACTCGGTAGCTTGCCTCACACTCAATTGAGCTAGGGCCGAGAGGTCCGTAGCTTGAGTCCGGGCCGTCCCAGACTATGATCCTTCCGCCACAGTTGGAACATGGCTGGGATGGCCTTTGGCGAGGCCTGCCGTGCACGACCGTTAGACGCGGCGATGCTGATACCCGTCGCATCCTTGGTCCCCGCGTCGGTCGACCCAGGAGCTTGGAACAAAGAACTTGAGTGTGTGTGGGTGGAGAAAGTGTCAGTGGCCCGTTCAGCAGCCCAGATCGGCGGAAATGCGACGATACAATGGGGGCCCGATTCCAGGCCGGCATCACGCCAAGCCAGCGCCCACTGTTTCCTGGACCGTCCATCCAGCTGATCACTGCCGAGTCTCTCATACACACTCTCATGTCACCGAATAGGGTCATCGCAAGAGCATGGCCGTGATCAAATGCATACGAGAAAGAGTCATAGCAGCCATAGCCCCTGTCACAGTGAAGGCTTATTACGAGGATGTGGTCATCGAACCAAAGCCAGGACCCTGGGCGGAGGGCTTTGTGTAGATCACGGATAAGAAGACGGCTGTCTGTAGTATCCGGGGTATGCAGAATAGGTTACAGGTTCTCACTCAAAGTCGACAAGCTGATGCGGGCCCTCTACATGCGACGTTGAAGCTGCCAACCCTCTCAAGAGGGTTCTTGCTCAACCGGGTCGTGGGAATGGCTCTGTCTTGCGCCCCTCAAGCCAGAACTGCTTCAGCACCAAATTATGGGACCCGGGTCGATGCAGCTTTAGCCGAGGCAGGATCCGTTCCTTGCAGCCATTGATTCGGAGGGTTGTTATTCGCACGAGGGTTTGCTTTGCCTCACTAGGTAGGTCGTATGCATGTCTCAAAGTCGATGCCCTAAACCGGCAAGCGCCTGCCCTATGGCTGGCTCAATGCCCTGAATCGAGACCAACGCCTGCAGGGCTCTGGGTGGGGAAAATGGCACCCATGAACTTGTCAACCAAGGCTCGCCATCATCCTAGGAAGGTCCACACAACAACAGTGGCATTCGATTCGCTACAGCTATGCAGTAGCGTAGATACAGAGTTCATCCACTTCTATATCGGAGAGGAAAGCGCTACCCAGGTCATCGTGCATGGTGGTTGTCCCTGCCTGTCGTGGCAGCATGGGTGGGTTGCTACTGCCTTACGTCCCCAGCTTGAGCCCCTGATGACAGGATGCTGACGAGAATCTGAGGCCGCCGGGCGCTCGTGTCACGAGCTGAATATCATCCATCGTAGCTTCCCCAAATGGGAAACCTGCATCGACAGCTCCCACCTCCTGCAGCTAAGCGGCGCAGCTGCCTACCACCGTCGATACTTGATTCACCATGGCCGGGCTCCAACTTTCAATGACACTCGGCGACCCCTCTCGTGAGATGCGAAGCCCCAATTCAGGCTCATCCGAATAAATGTGCAGGCGGACATGAGTCACTTGCCGCGATGACTTGCTTGGCCGAGTTCTTGTCAGGAAGAGGGTGGAGGTGTGTCCTGGGTTGCTTTCTTGTTGACTGTACAATGAAGACGGTGCTCGGGACGATCGGTAAGTCTTGGCAAATCCCGTTTCGCGCAGCGTTGAAACCAAGGGTCCGTTTAGACACACGCCCCCAAAACAAGGCTGAAGATTTGCCACCTCGCCGGAACGATGCGGAAGCCAACACAAGGGAAGCAGGTGAAACGGAACGGACTTTAGGAACCGAACTAATTGCTTGGCCCGGCCTCGAAATCGGACCATCTCGTCGTGTTCCTGGCTCGCCGCTACCGTCAGCATGGGCCCGTCTGCTCTACTCCACCTTTCCCGAAACGACTCGACTTGGTCCGCCGACTAGATCCCTCATGATTTGCCAGCATCACGAGAACGAAAGCCACAAGACACAAGATTAGGCAGAAAATTGACATTTGACCAACAAGGATAGAGCAGCAGCCTTCTCGTTGTTGACGAAATTGACCAATCTTTGTACCGCAGTCATCTGCAGTCATCCATCCATAGCCACCACACGATCCGTTTTACCGGCCTCGAAAGGTACCATGGGACGCATTCGCGGCTCAATATCTCTGGCTATCCACCTACCCCAGAGCAAGGCAGCGCAAATTTTGACGAGCTACCAACCGGGGAGACGCTCGCCAGCACACGGGACTCCGGAGTAGGGACGATCCGATGTAGGCCCGGCTGGTTAAGTCCTGCTAGTTTGCAAACAGAAGCACCAGTGTTGAATGCATGGCAATATGCACGTTGAACATGAAATCCAAGAATACTCTAAAAGATCTACCTAAGACCCTGAGACATCTCCACGGTATCCCAACTCGACCCTCAAAACGGAAAGCAGGCCGGCGTCAAGACGGTTAACGTCAAAAGGACCCCGACTCCACCGGTGCCGATATCAGCCTCGAATCTGCATCGTACCCCCTCCACAACAACCTCGCGGGGAAAGCAACGTCATTCATCTCGTCTCGGCCACGGTCCAATCATCTCCCGAGGCCAAGCCTTTTTTCCAAGGAGCATCAGCCACACGAGATGCTGACAGGGGGCGTGCACCTCAGGACCCTGGTCAGATGCGACGTGGCTGCGCCATCAAACAAAGTCCGGGGCTCTCACCATCGCGGATTATGGACACCCGATAGGACTTGTGGCTGCGACGGGGCCTCGAGCGTCCTGCAGGACTGGCGCAAGCGCCGGAGTCGCCGAGCGACCGGACAGGGGCCGCGAATCTGGCAGGCCAGAACCTGCTTCCCGTGCGCCAGGATCCACGCTGTTAGTGGGGACATGGGGACATTCTGAGGAGGCGAGACCGCACTTCGCGCCCCACGTGCCCCTCAAATAGTTTCTTCTTCCGCGGATGCAGGAGGCACAATGGTGCCTGCAATTGTGTCTTGGTGCGTCTAGGATCTCGCAGCCAGGCGGGATGCTCATCCGGGACTGAGGCGGCCCGTGGGTTATGGGCTCGCGCACGCGCTTGAGGATCTTAACGATATGCCTTGCGAGTTCGTGTGGGAGCCCGCGAGACCCTCATTGTGTGAGCTGCATTCCAAGATCTATGAACACAACACTCTCATATGTAACACTGACGCTCCGTTCGAGTCCTAGCCTAGCTCTGCACCGCCAAGCGGAGACCCGGCGATGGCGTTCCGGAAGTGCTGCAAGAAACGCCTGCTGCGCCACAGTCATGATATCACGGACCTCGACTTCGCGAAACTTGCTTGACTGAGGATAGGAACCGAATGCGGATATCCACTATGCAAACTTGGTTCCAAGCCATTCGTGGCACCGGCCACCTGTCCCATATGCCTACATTCTTTTCGTCCGTTCACAATCGTGAAACTCGGGAGAAACAATCGCACAGCATAGTCCGCACGAGGCGGGCCGTTCCTGGCTAGCCCCGTCCCATCTTTTGACACGCCAAAAAAGGTATGACCCGACAGTGTGGGGCCTGCGGGAACGAAAAAGATGGGGGTCAGGGTCTCATTTGGGATCCCCACATCTTCGCGGTCGCCGAAGCGGGGCGACGTCATCTCACCGACAAAAGTGTGGTCAGCCTCTGATGTTTGTAAACAGATCACATTACACCCTTTGGTCTGCTCCACAACCGCGCGGCTCACCCGCGGCGGGGCGCCCTACACTCTGATTCTGCTTTTCGGCGTCAAGGGCTTGTATTTCCGACGGTTTCCTGACGGATTGAGGGAATACGAGGTGGAGTGAGGGACGAGGAGTCTCGGGTCGGACACCGGCGGTGTCGGCCTCAGCCATTGGGGTCGGGGCGGCGGTGTCGAGAGTTTGGCCGAGGGTCGCGGGCTGCGCACCTCCATGGGGACCCAATGCAACGAATCCCGCGTTGAGGCCCGGGGTTCTTTCTACCTCGTCGCAGCCCGGCTGATTCTGCGCCGTGCAAGGGGCGTCTCACGGGTCATCGCTTACGGGTTCACGAGCCGGCGGAGGTTCCAATGCAACATGATGAATTCAACGACGGGTAGTTTAGCCTGTCCTGCGAGCACAGAAAGGAGCTACGGTAGTCACGATTCCAGTGCGTGCAGTTCCAACGGTGTGAACGCGCAAGCGAGGCCGTTTCTTGAGAAAGCGTCTATCGTTCAGTGTACATGTTCCGTCTCCCGTCTCCTATCTTAATACAAAGTAAACCGCCGTTCCACCCGGTCACAGCCTCCGACACCACGTTGCGGAAGCGCGCCCTCGACCCTCGACACCGTTCACCTTCCCCCGTCATCTCCCCAAGCTACCACTCATAGATCCATCGACGCGTAGTAGAATAATATACATCTCAACTCCATCGTCCCCTTCCACCTCCCCTTCTAGAGCCCGCCGTCCCCAGGACTGAGCCGTTGCCCCATGAAACGGCACCCCTCCCCCTTCTCCTTCGCTGAAAGCTCTCTCGTTCCAATGTTTCCTGTCCCGACAATCCCTAATGAAACCACGATTGCCGGCGATTTGTATACACCAGATGCAACACTCGCCCCTCCACTCAACCGTCCCCCGAAAAAGCAAAGGGGGAAAGGGGTGGTATATGAGCAATGATTAGCAAGGCCCGCCCAAGAAGGAACGGAGCCTCCAAAAAAAAAGTATAGTTCCCGTAGAATCGAAAAAGAATGCTCTCATCGGCAAGGGTGCAAGTGGGAAAACAAAAGAAATAGAACACCACCCCTCCCCCCGCCGTATTATGCTCGGGACAACCCTCCTCCGATATCTTTCCCTCATGTCTTTAAGCACGCCATGCTCGCTATGTGTGTCGTTCGTGATATGGGGCAGAAAGGGTGGAAGGCGCATGGACAAGAAGATAATGACCCGCTTCCCCTAGACGTGCCCTTTCTTCTAATGTCTCCATTCCATTCCCATCCATCGTGAAGCGTCAAACGTCCAAAAAACATTTCCGTTTGTTTATCCCCCCTTCTCAATTATTAGTTGGCCCCGGAACCAAACCGAATGCCTCACTGCCGCCGGGTCATCGCGGCCGTTGCCCCCGCTGACGCAAGATCGTGCTTGGAGCTGACGCTCCGCCCAGCTGCCCGGGGGAGGCTGCTCGTCCCCATGGTTACGTTGCCCGCCCCCGTACTTGTTCGCTTCGGCGGGACACCCGTAGTCGTCCCGTTCGGCCCGGATGTCCGCCGCGTGGCAGTCGGGAACGCCTTGTGCGGGCTCGCGCCGCTGTTTTCACGGGGCCGGCCGGGCCCTCCGTTCTTGGAGCTGTTTGGGGGCTCGGGCAGCGGCCGAGAACCGCTCGCAAGCGTGTTACTCCCACGCTTGGCAGGGGAGAAGTCGCGCGTGGGGACCCGCGGGAGCGCAGCCTTGTGGCCCGTGATGAACTCGTGGCGGATCGCCTCGTCGGGCTTCATTCGTCGGTCCGGATCCCATCGTAGGCACCGCGCGATGAAGTCAAGGAAAGCGTCATCGTCGCACTTGAGCACCTGCTGGAGCGTCTTCGACGATGGGCGTCGCCTCCGGCCTTTCGAGGAGACGGTCAACCGTGGCTTGCCCATGGAGTCAAAGAACAGCTTCTTCCTCGTGCTCTTCTCAATCAGGTGCTTTTCGGGCGGACCGAAGACTTCCATTATGCAGGCAAGCTGCTCTTGCTCATTCTCACCGGGGAATATCGGAACGCCGGTGAGGAGTTCGGCCAGGATGCACCCGAGACTCCACATATCTATGGGCAACCCGTACGTCATCCCGAGAATAACCTCGGGGGACCGGTAGAAACGCGACTGGATGTAGGTGTACACCTTCTCCGTCTCGAAACAACTGGAGCCAAAATCGATGACCTTGATCTCCGAGTGCAACGGGTGCCGCAAGAGGATGTTCTCCGGTTTCAAGTCGCAGTGGATGACCCGGTGCTGCTTGAGGAGGACGAGCGAACTGAGAAGCTGCTTCGTGAACCTGCGAATCAGCTTGAGCGAGAAGCCCCTGAATGCATGAGCCTTGATAAACTCGTAGAGGTTCATATCTAGCAACTCAGTCGAGAGGCAAAGGTGGCCGCGGAAGTAGAAGTGATCGGTGAAGTTCACCATGCTGTGCTTGTTGTCCGGATCCTGGTCGTCGTCAGCAAGTCGTCAGTAAAGTTAAAGAAAGCGAGAAACGTACCCATTCGCGCAGCTTCTTGAGAATGTTGACCTCAACAAGAGCTTGCTGATGGAACCGTTTCTTGTTGCGAATGATCTTGATTGCAACCAAAGAGCCCTTGCAATGATCGATGCAACGGACAACTTGACCGAAACTTCCCTTCCCGAGAACGTCGATGACCTCGTATCGATACGCGAGATGGTCTCCAGGTACAATGTTGTAGTCCCCACGGTCGTCGTCGTAGCCATAGTTGGGCTTCTGGGATTGGAGGTCGCCCACAATCTTGCGCGCATTCTGGGTCCCACAGAAGTAGATGTTGGGATAATCTACGATTTCCCCCCTCTCGTAGATGTTGAGGACGGCGATGCGGATAGCTTCGTGAGGGTCGACACGTTCCTTCTGCGTTGCCCGCTTCCTAAGGGCATCCAAGGTGCGCGCCGCAATCTCGGTTTCTTTGCGCCTGGTTCCCATCTTCCGCATCTCCTCCTCGGCAACCAAGTCGTCCTTGTCTAGATCGGCAGTCCACATGCTCGGATGCCGCAAAGTAGTAGTAGAAGATTTCGACTTCAGGATCTTTTGCATCACCGACGAGTTCCGTGACAGTGTAAGGCGCTCGGTGGAGATCTCAGCATTGGAAAGCTTGGTCGATTGCGCATTTGCGCCACCCGGCTCGCCTTTCGTCTTATCCTGAGTTACCACGGTATTGCGATTCGACACTGAACTCTTCCTCCGACGCGACTCAAGGAACGTTCCGTTGGTCTTCGTCGACGTCGTGGGGCTGCCTGGCTTGCTAGCGTTTCCCAGGTTCGCCAAAGCAGCAGTTGCCGGGAGCATCGGAGGCGGCATACTCTCCTGCCGCGCATACTCCGGGGGCTTATCAGCCAAGCCTGGGGGGAGAGCGATTTGACCCTTTGAGGCGTTCCTCTTCCAGGACAAGCTGAGTTTTCTCCGTATATTGCTCATAGAAGATGGAGTTGGGGGGTCTTCGGGGCTCGACTGTGTCGGGGACTTCGGCACGGCTTTGATGGAGGGCTCGCGAGTTGGCTTGGGCCGCGCCTTAGCTTCGAACAGCGACTCATCAGTGGGCCCATAGTCGCCCCCGGTCTTTGAGCGTTTTGGGTGCATGAGTTCACCACCTCCCTGAGGAACAGACGAAGATAGGAATGGGGACATGCTGGGCGTCTTGTCCAGAATGTTAGTGGAACTTGAGGCATCCAGTGACTCAGAAGAGCTGGGATCCAGCCTCTCTGGGCTATCTAGCCGGGTCGGTTGTATGGAACTTGTACTCCTCATTGATGGGAAGTCTACCTTGTCGGGGCGATTCCTGGAGAAGAATGTCGTCTTGGATGCCGTCAAAGGTGTCGTAGGCGTCCTGGGGATCATCTTCGAGGGGGGCGGGCTCAGGTCCCGATCGGGCTGGTCCTGCTTTTGCTGAAGGGCGGCGATCTTGGCAGTGGTGGGGGCGCCCAACGGGCCAACAACCATTGGAGGGAGGTGCAGTGGTTGGAGATTCTTTCGCGACTGGGATGGGACAGCAGGCTTGCTGGGCGTGTCTACATCCTGCTGCTGTGCCTGGAATGAGGACTTAGGGATACTAGCCTTCCGTCTCACTCCACCGTCATGGTCGGGTGGGGCCGGCAGTGAGATGGTGCCCGTAGCATTGTTGGCAGTACTCCCGGGATCATGTGGAAAGGCCAGTTTCCTCTTCCCTAGGTGTGGTGTTTCGATGGAGGCATCTTTTGGCGACTCGTAGGCCTTGGGGATCGCGGGAACTGGGGGAACGTCCTCGTCGTTCTCTCCCGGGTGACCTTGGCTTGTGATGAGCGGCTTAGGCGCTGGTAGCCTCGACGTTGACACGGACTGAGGGAACCTGGGCTGCAGGGACCCAGTTGACGTTCTCACAGTGTTGTAGCTGTTGACTGAACCGACAGAGAGCCCAGAGCTGTACGACTTCCGGTTCGCGTCGGGAGTCGTCCTGGACGATGATGGAGTTGCGCTTGTTTTCCTAGGTATCATAGACGGTGATCGAGACGAAGATCGATGCTCCGCAGGTTGCTGGGTCGCAGCCCCCAGTTGATTCGCATTGTGGGACTGATGGTGCAGTGACAGCCGTTTCATCCTCCGCGTGTCCGTCGGACTTATCGTCCTCGCGCCAAGGCCGGAGATATGTGAAGGAGAAGGCACTCCGTGCATGCCCGATAACCGCTTGTTCGGGAACCCTGTGGCTCCCTTGGACGGAACCCTAGGCGACCTAGATGCGATCGACGGAGTCCGAAGATGTTCCGAGGTGATGGTGGTGTTGTTCGAATTGTAACTTGATCGCGGTCCGGACTGATAGGAACGCGCCTTGGATGCCCGCGTGGCTGCGGTTAAACTGCTGGATGCTCCGGCAGTGGACGGCCCCAAGTCGATCGACGACCTCGTGGAGTCAGCTGGGGCGCGGTCGCCGTTGGAAGCGAGGCTGGTGCGCCTCTGATGGGCGAAGCGAGCTCCGTAATCGGCATCGGTGAATCCAGGGCCGGTCGACTTCCTCGGGGGCTTGCCGATGTTACTGTTGGACACGGGAGGGTAGTGATTCTGTCGTCGAGGTCGCATGGCAGCGGGTGTAGTGGGGGCGTCGGATACACCAGAAGATGGCGGTCTTGATGCCGGCGTGAGTGTTGTGACTGGCTTGCCCGACAAGCTTGGCCTGCGCAAAAGAGACCCCGACCTCGACGGACGTGTTGCCGACGACTGCGGGATGACGACACGCGTGGTGCCGTCATTTTGAGTCACATTCGACCTTTCCTGGGAGTTCGCGGTAGTCATCGTTGTGTCGTTAGAGTCGAGGATGCTTCCCTGGCCCCTAGGAGCTGGGAACTGCTCCAGATTGTATTCGGTCGAGGCGGACTCGAGGCTGCTTTGTAGGTCATCGAAGCTCACAGAGGGAAGAAAGTCGAAAGACGAGGTCGTATCCCCCAAGTCGGTAGATGATGCGGGTCCGTTCCGCCTCGACAAAAGCAGAGGATAGCTGTTTGCGGAACTCGTGCTGAGCATTGGTCTGTTTGTCGAGGCGTGTTGCGGAGACGGGGGGTCTTGATTCGCCACCTCCCGAGCGCTACAAACAGACAAAGGGTTAGCGGGGGCACGAACGCCATTCGTCGCTGTGCATTTTGGGATTGCAGAGAAAACAGAGGAGGGGACGGGAGACGCATGGAGACGTACCGTCGAGTCGGCGAGTGGTTAGCTGGTCTAGGTCCAGCGGGCCCCTTATGCTCCCTGAACATAAGAGTTATCTCCTGGGCAGTCGGTGTGAGGTCGGTACAGAGTCGGCGCGGCCAATCGCTGTCAGGTGGGCGATGGCTAAGACCCGTTCTCCTTTGTTTTTCTCCACCGCGACAGGGCTCAGTCCTCGTCGGGGATCTGAGGGCGTGCAGAGACTACCTCATTCCGGGAGGGGGACGCGATGGCCGAAGTCGATGCAAGGGGGACTCTGCCTGCGCCGGGTTGTGTCGCAGGCGAACCGCAGGAGCTCGCAGCGGCAAATTCGGTGCTGCTTACTGCCGGGCTCCGTGACGATGTCCGGAGGTCGGTGGGGGTGAGACGTCGAGATGGAGATTTCTGCTTATTGCTGTTCCAGCCTCTCGGTCGGGGATTGAAGGGATGCAAATGGCCAGGGAATTGCGGTGGGTTGGTGCAGGAGGGACCTTCTCCCGCTAGCGCAGGGTATGGGGTGGAGTGGTACTGCACGAATACCGAGAAACGAATGCTGGGGGGATCTCAATGGTTATTGGCAGGTTTGGAGGTACGAATTCTCCCACAAAAGCTGCTGCCGGCACTAGGTACCCGTGCTGACGGCCCTACCGGACTCAGTGGCCGGTGCTTGGGTCTTGCAAGTCTCCTTGAAGTCGCCTGACCACAACGTCCCATGCCCACCGTCGGCTAGGGGCAACTGCGACGGAGCCTGTTATGCATGTCCACTGCGCCGGCCACAAGCTCGAAAAAGGGTCACCAATAACAACTGAAAAGGGCACGCGCCAAGTGGGCGTTTCTGGGATTTGCAGGCGATGGTCACAATTCGATGAATGCGCTGACATTATGCCATCAGGAAGGAAAACTCGAGACCATGACTTTGCGACCGGAACACCTCCGAGACCAATTCCTCTTATCCGGGGTCCGACAGTACCGGGTGAGTGATACGAGAACACACATCAGACACGGCCGACCCGCCTTGGTTAGTGTGAACGCGCTTCTCTTCCCAGAATTCATATTCCAACTCCAGCGGCGTGGGATATTAGGGCGCCGAGAGACTATGGCGGGGCAATATCGCGTGAAGACAAGAAGCCGGGGGCCTCATAATAAGTTTTGCCACGCTTTTTCTTACTATCCAACGCTGGCGCATGTGAGCGCGAGCCCAAGCTCGATATGAGTGTCTGTCTCAAACTGATAGCCATCATCCATTCGGATGAAATCACCGTGGAACAAAGGCGGCGCTGGTTGGCCTTCGTTTCCGGCCCTAACCCGAGTAGGTGTCCTGCAGATGCAAGGCACGGATCGGCATATCAGGCCAACAGACTCCGAGTCTTTGTGAATGGGGGCGGCCGACGAGCTCCAGATTGGCCACTTCCCGCTCCCCTTGACTCGTTGCGGTGGGGATTTGCGTCGCGGTCAATCGACACGCCGCCTGTCGAACCCGCAAGGGCAAAATCTAAATAAGGAAAGAAAGCCTGCAAAATTATAGGACGCACAGTCCTGGCAGGACTATCTATGCGACCTAGCGCAACGGCAGATAGGGGACGCGTTCACGGAGTCGCCGATACCAGATGGACATTAACGGAAGTTGCTTATAGGTGCCAAAAATTGGTCGCGCCCAGCGTCGCTCGTGCCGTCCCCACGTTTATGCAGGGAACCTTCTTCATCATTTGGAGATGAGCGGGGGGCGGACGATGTTCGGCAGCTTGCTCCAACGCTCCCACGTTGCATCTTGTTGCTTTTGTTCATGCGCCGGGTCCGTCGGGCCAGGGGATGCAGCGGCTGTCACCTAGTGAACGTTGACGCCAGCTTGGAAATCCAAAATATATCCCAGGCTTGAAGCCACTCGCTGCCAGAATGACCGTGATTAATGGCGACGTTCGAACACTCCTTTTGTCTTCCTTGCTTCTGCCAAGATTCGCCCGAGTGGATGCCACGATACTTTGCTTCGGCAAACAGCTTTCTGAACCGCCAGGGCAGGAGTCCACCATCTATCTGTACTCCAGGTTTTCGCCGCATTCTATCCGGAACGGACCACGTCAGTATTAAAGCCGGCATGCAAGACAGCGGCCCGAAACTGAATCCATAATGTGAGACCCGCCCACACTGCTGCGGGTGCCCAAGTTACGGACTCCCGCGTATTCGCCCCGGCCCGGTGGGAAGGCCTATTCTGATGGCGTGGGCCGAAAAGGAGGAGCCGGAGAACCGTCGGTTTGTATGAGTGAAATGCGACAGTATCCAAGACACTCACCGGAGGATGACGAAGTGACGAGGAACGATTATATGCATGTTCGCCCTTATGTAATATTGGGCTTCGCATGGCGCATGTGATCGTAGCTTGGCCGAGTTGCCCGCCACCATGGAAGCTCCAGCTTCCCCACAAACGGCCGCCCAACCATCACGCCCACGTCAAACGGCACGCAAGGCGTCACATACTCTTGACCTATAATCACCACATAATCCATGATTACTTTGAAACAAGAACATCTCTTATCCCGAGACCCAATCACAGCATTCGCGACTTCATCCAGCCGCCCGTCTCCTCAGCATCCCGGCTGCCTGACCGAGCACGCCGGGTGGGATGGCCTCGTAGCTCTTGGTAGACGGACACCATCGGTCGACGCCTGGCTTCTCCGACAATTAACCTCCGTCGTCTCGGTGACTCGCCTGCGTTTCTGATAACAATAACGCCACCCTGCGGCTTCCAGGCTCACGATGGACGAGTACACGGCACACATCTTCGTCAATGACGACACCGACACAGTCCCTTCCTCTGTCGCTGACACCTCGGACCGCGAGGACAACGTCAACCAAGCCGAGAACCAAGCCCAAGATCATAATCAAAACGATAGCCCGGCCCCCGATACCGGATTCGCCCAAACACCCCCACAAAAAGGCCTTCGTGGCCGAGTTGCTGCCTTTCGAGATAAGGCGGGCATGCAAGACCGTTTATTAGAAAAGTAAGCTGGTTACCGAACCCACCGAGGTTATGGCGTCGACAACAGCTCCGTCGGCTCCTAGGGCATCTATCTTGAGGCGCAACTAACATCCATCTCAGGCTCTTGCAACAGGTCATCCCGCACGATGAGCCTGGCCAAAACCCGAGCTTGGGCTACTCGCCTGGGGCCCCAGCTCAGTCGCAGCGCCCGCCCTTCAACATAACGACCATGTCCAACAACTTCCGGCGTTTCAACGTCCGAATTGGCGTCATGTTCAAGTTCCAGAACCGGGTCGAGCGTCTCCTCACGTGGCGAAAGTACTCACACACACTGTCCCTCCTTGGCGTCTACACATTCGTGTGCTTAGACCCGTACCTCCTATCAGTCCTACCGCTGTCCATACTCATCGTCGGTGTTTTGATCCCGTCGTTCCTCGCGAGGCACCCGGCACCCCCGAGCGCTGTCCAGATCTCTTCGGACCAGTCGCTGCGATACTCCCCTCGCGGGCCACCCATCGCCCCTGCTGTGACCGTCAAGCCGGTCAAGGAGCTCAGCCGGGACTTTTTCCACAACATGCGCGACCTGCAGAACTCAATGGAGGATTTCACCGTGATCCACGACCAGGTTATCAACGCCGTCGTACCGCTGACCAACTTCTCCAACGAGGCGCTCTCGTCGGGCCTCTTTCTCGCCCTCTTCGTCGGCTGCGTGGTTATGAGCATCGCCGCCCACCTCCTCCCCTGGCGCCTCATCTTCCTCGTCCTCGGCTGGGCCGTGGTCGGCACCTTCCACCCGGCCGTGACCCACGCCCTGGCTGCCATGCACAAGACCCACGTGGAGCCCCAGGTCGACAAGACGCGCGGCTTCCTGGACCGGTGGGTGTCGGGCGACATAATCCTCGACTCCGCGCCCGAGACGCGCGAGGTCGAGATCTTCGAGCTCCAGCGCCGGAGCCCCGCGGGCGAGTGGGAGCCCTGGCTCTTCTGCCCCTCACCCTACGACCCCCTCTCCTACCACCGCCTGGCTGGCGAACGCCCGCGGGGGACCCGCTTCTTCGAGGACGTCAGCGCCCCCGAGGGCTGGGAGTGGAGCGAGAAGAAGTGGGCGCTGGACCTCTGGAGTCGCGAGTGGGTCGAGGAGCGCATCATCACGGGCGTAGAGGTTGAGACGGAGGGGGAGCGCTGGGTGTACGATATCTACGACGAGAACGAGGCCCGCACGGGCGTCATTGACCACGCGGCGGAGGAGGAGCAGAATGCGGCTGCCGAGGCGGTGCGCGGGCCCAGCTGGGAGGAGGGCTGGGATGGCATGGGGAGAAGGGGCGAGTGGAGGCGACGGAGGTGGGTGAGGCTTGTGAAGAGGAGGAACATTGGCGGGGCATGAGGCTCTGTGAGGCAGACCCTTGTGTGGTGGGTAGAGGAGGGCCTGGGGTAGACGTATCATTATAACGGGCATGACGGAGGCGTTCGTGTGGGAGGCATTGAAGGGGCGGGTTCGCCGCATATTTTATGGTTTATTCTTAGAACAATACCCACGTCTTACCTCTTGTTCCTCACGTATTGCTAGCTTATCGGTGTTTGAGTGAGGTTGCGCCGCCTCAATTTTGTTGATGAGGGGCACCACATTCCGGCGGGTCAAGACTCGTCCCGGGTCAAACTCTTAACTAGCCCGCGCTTCCTGGACGGGAAGGAGGCCTTTACCCGGCATTCCAGCAAGTCTAGCAAGTATCCCTGACGCCGCATAGTCTACGCAATCATCCGACCCAGCAGGCTCTCTCGACGCCCGAGCCAGTGAGCAAACTAGTATCCGTGTTTTTAAGCCGGAAAGATCCCGTTCTAGATTTCCCATGCGCCGGATAAACACGAAGCCCCGCCACTAGTGGTCCATCTCCCGTCCCAGATATCGCCTCGGAACAAACGTGTCGCGCTCCCCGCGAACGGGAGGCTGGCTGCTCCACTGGCATTCTATCCTCCCAGTATAGCCTAGGGCCGCTCATCTCCATAAGCCCCCTAACGCACCCCGGCACCGCGGGTGGGGAACGGCACAGGTGTGCGCCTAGAGCGAGGCGACGCAACTTGCTCACCACCGCGGTGGTCCCAGTGAGCCCTGCCGCACATACGGCCGAGGGTCAGTCGTGACAAGAGACGTCGAGAGGGCTTTCGCGCGCCCTGGATATCATGAAAGTCGGCAAAACAACAAGAGCCCGCTCAGATGATGCTCGCGACAAAAAAAAAAAAAAAAAAAGGAACGTCCAAAACCAGACGGGGTATGCCTCCAGAAACGAAAGAGCAGGAAAGAGAGACAAGACGTCTCAGATGACCATCTTGTCCAAGATCTTGTGCATCCCCTTGGCCCGGCCCCTCCCCGCGTCAATCTCATCCACCAGCTTCCTCGCCCTCTCAATCAGCACCCCAACAACGCGGCGCGTGTACTCGAAGCTGCCCGCCTTCTCCATGTACGCGACGGCGTACCTCTTGACCTCTGCGTCCGCCGTCTTCTGCCCCAGTATGTTGAGGAGCTGCAAGTTCGTAGGGTCTGAGCGGATGGCGTGGATCACCGGGAAGGAGAACTTCCCTTCAGTCAGGTCCTCGCAGAGGCCCTTGTTGTGGCTGTACTCGGGCGACGAGAGGTTCATGTAGTCGTCGCGAACCTGGAATATCAGCCCGATGAGGTTGACGAGCGGGGTGCAGTCGGCTGGCGACGCCGACTCGGCCTGCATTAGCTTTACGCCCAGCCGGAAGAGGCCCCCCGTTTTGTTTCCCACCATCTCGAGGTAGTCCTCCTCGGTGGGGCACGTCAGCGTATCCCGCCAGAAGAGGTCCATGCCCTGGCCCCGGTGCAGGTGTAGCAGCTCCTCCGCGAAGACCGAGACGGCGCGCGGGTTCCCCAGCGCCTGCAGCTCCTGCAGCGCGCAGAAGTAGATGTAGTTTGCCGAGTTGATGGTCTGCGCGACGCCGAAGATGTTGTGCGCGACGGGGTATCCCCGACGCAGAGACGACGAGTCCTCGACGTCGTCGACGAGGAGAGAGGCCGTGTGCAGCATGCCGACGACGCGCGTGATGATCTCGAGGCTCGCGGGGGGCACCTCGAGCCAGGCGTCGAAGGAGTTTATGAGGGAGGTGCGGAAGTCCTTGCCCGGGTGGTCGTAGAGGTAGTCGAAGGGCCCGCGGACCACCGTCTCCTTCTCGGAGGTCCACGCCCCGCGGCGCGTGAAGTCGAGGTCCTCGTGCGCGTAGCGCGCAGGGTCGGGCGGCGCGGTGGGCTGCATGCCGGGGAAGACGGACCTGGGCGGTGCGACGGTGGGGTTCGGTCTGGAGACGGCGAAATCGTTGGGAGCGCCGGCTGTGGGAGCGGGAGCGGCGGGGGAGAAGGTCGCGGGCGGGGCGGCCTGGCCGAAGGATGCGCGGTGGCCCGTCGACGAGGTCCGGGGCGGGATCTTCGGGCTGGGCGAGGCGTGCGGCTGGGGGGGGTTGTTCGTGGTGGACATTGTAGGCTCGGGGGGTGGGCGAGGCTGGGTTCGAGGGCTTGAGGCGGGCCTGGGGGAGGAGGGAGCGTTGAGGAGGTTGTGTATCCTCTGGCCTGCGCGCTGGGCTGTGGCGGAGCCTGGTGCTGCGGCGAGGAGGTGCTGCTCCTGTGGGGTAAAGTCGCGGGGTCGAAGGACACGTCAACGGCGGGATTGGGGGAGTGAAGTCCGGCCCAAGAGTCCGGAGGTGCAAAAGACGACGAGAAAATCCGACTGTTGGATCCGTCTACCGAGTCCTGTGGATGACGGCGGGCGCAGTGTGTGTTGTCAAGGTTATGTTCGTAGGACTTGGAAGCTGGGGTCGAGGTCGTTTCACCTGGAAGCATGTGACAAAGGGGCCCTGGAGTGGAAAACCATGGAACGGTCCAGCGCGCTTCTGAGGAGGGCAAAAGATCAGGGCAGCAGGTGGATGTGTCATCTCGTCCTGTATATGTTTCGTCGAGAAGGGCCAAGTCAGAGGGCGGGTCGTAAGACCTCGATACGACTTATCGAGGTCGAAGCTCCAGGCAGCTACCTTACGAGCTCCCAACCCAAGCCCGTACCGCTGACGTCTTAGATTGCGGGGTCCGCAAAGCCGGGCCAGGGTTGTGCGGCGCGCCAGCGTCCCGTGGTATTCCGTCCTCGGCACCTCGCACTCGTCCTCGCATCCCCACCGTTACACGACCCCAGGCTCACCCGACGCAGGTCTCGCCCGAGATTCTAGTTTCCCCGTGTTGTCCATTCGGCGTCTCCAGACAAGCGAGAGGGATGGTGTTCAGTCTGACTGTGATGCGACAAGCGGGACACCATTGTAAACATCTCCACGCGGACATGACCCGGTTTTTGTATCCGCCTCGTGGCTATACGTGTATCCGTGTCTATTCCGCGGATACGAGGTGGGCTGAAGAAGCGGCTCGGGGCCCCTGGATGGGGGTGATTTCGGCGACTCGCCAGCCTGTGCGTGGGACCCCGCGAAACACGCTTGCATCGCCCATGCACCCACTTCTTCCAAGTCCGGGAGGGAACGTCTCCCCGTTGCCCCGCCAACCTCACCGACCCCAGAAAACAATCTCGTTTCGGGAAGTAAGCAGAACGGCGCACTCCAAACCGGCCCGGAAAGCTACGCTAAGCCCCACGATAGCCTCATCCCCGTCTCCGCGCCTCCTTTCCGTGTTATTCCTCTTTCGCTCACCCTCCGAACCTTATCCCATCTGCCGGCATGTTACTATGAGACCCGTCCGTCCCCGTTACTATCATCACCCAGCGCTATAACTATTATTCCCCACCCGCCGAACTGTGATTCACCCTCGGCTATCGCACGCCGCCCTTGCATGAGCTAAACGAAGCCTTGCCGCACACGCCTCAAGCGGCCCAGCCATCCACGACCTCCTATCCACCCTCCCGTACCACCCACCCGGGGCAACACCAAAGATGGAAGCCCTCCTCTCCCTCGCCTTCGACAACCTCTCCTCCTACGACGCCCAAAAAGTCCGCAAGGGCCTCCGGCAAGTCGAGGGCCTCCTCGCCCAGATCTGCCTCTCCTCCGCGCGCGACGCCCCTCCTCCGACCGCGTCCCCGTCGCGCACCCGCTCCCCGACGCCCAAGAGCCTGGCCGAGCTGTCCGCGGACCCCGCGTTCCGCGAGTTCTTCAAGCTGCAGGAGGGGTTCGAGTGGAACGTCGCGACGAGGTTGGTTGCGGCGCTGGATAGGCTCATGGGGAGGGGATACAGCGACGGGTCGAATGATTTGCTGATATTGGGGGCGCTGGACTTGATCCAGGGGGTGCTGCTTTTGCATCCGCCTAGCAAGGCGCTCTTCTCGCGAGAGCAAAACATGAACGTGAGTACCCGGCCCCAGACTCTCACCGCCAGAGCCTCACCGCGAGACGGGAATGCTGACGCGCCCAAAGCTCCTCCTCGACCTCCTCGAGCCTGTCAACTGCCCCGCAATCCAGTCCTCCACCCTCCTCACTCTCGTAACCTCCCTCATCGACACCCCGCGCAACACCCGCGCCTTCGAGTCCCTCGACGGCCTCCTCACCGTCACCTCCCTCTTCAAGTCCCGCTCCACCACTCGCGAGGTCAAGCTCAAGCTCGTCGAGTTCCTCTACTTCTACCTCATGCCCGAGGTGCCCCCCGCAGCCAAGCCCGGGGCGCGCCCGCAGAGCCGGAGCCGGAGCCCCAGCAAGCTGGGGGCGCCGAGACAGGGGGGTGAAGGGGAGGAGACGCTTTCGACGGAGGAGAAGCAGGAGTTGTTGGGCTGTCATCTTAGTAGTGTTGAGGATCTGGTGAGGGACTTGAGGGATTGCACGCCGTTTGGGGGTGCTGTGTGTTAGCGGGATTCCCTCCTCGCCCGCCATCTCTTTCCACGTCTTTATGTCTCGGGGCTTCTGGCTCGGGCTGTCGGCGTTGCCTTGTTCCGGATATGGTTCTTTTTTGTCTTGCATTTTAGCTATGGGCGCTCAGGCGTATGTGTATGCTGTATAGATTGTTCTTTTTTTTTTCTTTTGCTTAGCTTTTAGCCTCCTGTTTTCATTTGTTGCTGGAAGGACGACGCCGTCTAGAGTGGGCAATATCGTACGTTAATTGCAGATCGCTCTGCTCACATCTGCCTGGAATCTCACTGCCGTCTCGATTGTATCATGTACGAAATACGCTGAAAAAGATACGCTGAAAGTTAACCGAAAACGGAACCTCCTACCTCTCAGGGCCCCGCGCCATTGTGCCCAACTACAGGAGACTCCTGCTCCTCCTCCTCTTCCGTCCTGACCCTATCCCTCGCGCTCTCAGACGGCGGCTCCGGCGACGCTAGCTCCGGTACATCCGACCCATAAAGCTCATACGGCCCAACCTCCCTCCTCGTAGGCTCCTTGATCTCCTCTCCAACGGGCGTCACCCCCTTGGAGTCAATCTCCACCGGCACGACGATGTCCTCGGGCACGCCCGGCCTCGCCGGCACACCCGTCGTCCTTGTACCAGGCGATATGCCCTCGTCGCCCGAGAACGGCCCGTCGACGGCCCCGGGACCAAAGTAATCCTGGGCCATCCCCGCGCGGCCCTGCCCCGGCGTCATGAGCTCCACGTCGCCCGGTTCATGGTCGTCGCGCCGCGCAGCGGGGAGTGCGGCGGCTTGCGATCGGGCGCGGTTCCGCGCGCGGCGCCGCAGGAAGAAGAACGTTAGCGCGGCGGTGATAGCCGACGCGCCCACCGCCACGCCGACGCCTATTCCCGCCTTCGCGCCGTCCGTCAGACCTCCGTCGTCGACGTCGACGATCTCGCCCGGGGCGGTGAAGTCCGCCGGCGCGCAGACGGCGGTACCGGACAGGCGCGTGCACTTTCTATCGACATCGCAGCAGCCGTCGCCGTCGTCGCAGCGGGATTGGCTGGTGGTGCATCCCTCGTCAACGGGGGTGACGAGCGGCGGGAGGGTGGAAGAGAGGGTGGAGATGCAGACGGTGCCGGAACAGACGTTGTCGTAGGGGCAGCACTGGCCGCCCTGGTCGTCCTCGCACTGGTAGAAGGACTTGGAGCAGGCGCGCGGGCAGCACGCGGGCGTGACGGTCGTGCTGGCCGAGCCCGACGTGGGCGTCACCGTCTCGGTCTGCTCGCAGAAGTAGCGCGTCGAGCCGCACTCTGAGTCGCAGTTCCGCTCGAGGGGGCAGCAGCGGGCCGTGAGGGCCTCCGGGTCGACGTAGCAGTACCTGTCGTTGGGGCAGCAGGTGCCCGGGAAGCCAATGTCGACGCCTGCAGTGGTTGGGTGGAGGTGGTTAGCGCCGTGCGGTCTTTTGGCGCGGATGCCGAGCCCGTAGGCACGGCGGGCGACTTACATTGGTGGTGGCCGTCCTCGCACTTGTTCTCCTGTCTCTTGTGGAGCGTAGGTCGAGGGTCGCCGACGTAATATCTCGGCATGAGCGCCTCGTTGTAAAAGTCGTACTGGCCATATTCACCGGCCATGATGAAGCCGAGGCCTGAGCGACCGGGCGAGGAAGGGGAGGGGGGGGGGAGGGGCGGCGGCGAAGGAGGTTAGAACGGGCGAAACGGGTCAAGCCAACAGGACCATCGTCGCAAGGCACACTACTGAGTCAATCGCAGCTGTAGCGAGTTCCCTCGTCGCGGCGAGATTTCGAGGTTTGCGCCAGCAACGTCGTCGCATGCAAGGGCCATCGCAAGCGGAGACGAGCGGCAGCCTCATGAGCTCCCCAGGCCCCTAGCCAAGCCAGGCTATGCGACCACGGATTACGGCCAACGTGGTAAGCGGAGAGGGGGCGGCTCGCGCATGGAGCGCTGCCATGCATGGGCGGCCACCGTCGCATTGGCGGTGCTCACGAGGCGGCCGTCATATTGGGCGGCTGCATCCCTTGCATATCCGGCGAGCGCCAGCGCCGGTCGCTATACCTCCGCCGTGGCATTCGGACGAAGGCCGGCACAAGTGCCCTCACACAGGCTGTATATCCATAGTCAAGTTGTGCGATGAAGAGTCACGGCTGACTCGAGATGGAATGAAGATTGTATGATGTGACGTCTTTTTAGGGTGTGCAAGTTCGGGGCTTCCAGTGGCTCCAGCGGCTGTGAGCTCCAAGCGGCGCCAAGCGGGACACTCCGCCCCCGCCCGCGGTACAAAGTAATGCACCAGCTACGTACCCCCAACCCGATGCCTCGCCACCAAAAATTCACCCAAACGCGCAACCTCGACCCCCCCATCAGCGCGCGCCCATCTCAAACACCACCATGACCGAACCGGCCCCCGACCCCGCGCCCACCCCCGGCACTGCGGCCACGGCCGTCCGCAACGCCTTCGCCATCCCTTCGCCCCTTCGCCGCCTCTTCAACCGCTTCCCCCTCCACACCACGCCCGAGAACCCACTCCCGGCCCGCTGCGCCGACGCGGCTCCCGGCGCGGACGGCACGCCGATATTATACCTCTTCACGGACGAGGACGGGGCCGCGAGGGGCGCGCCAAGCTTCAACCCGCCGTGTCTGAAGTGGCAGGTACGCGTTCCATCCTCGCTCGCCATCCGCCGCTGGGCCCCGGAAAGCTAACTCGTTTGCGCGCGACAGACATACCTCAAGATAACGGGAACTCCCTTCCTCACCGCCCCCTCAACAAACCACGCCTCACCCACCGGCACCCTCCCCTTCCTCCAAACCCCCACAACCGCCCTCCCCTCCTCAAAGCTCGAGTCCCACATCCACGCCTCGCAGTCGACGGACCCTCCCCCCGCCGCGCCGCAACCGTACCTCGCCCTCCTCGACTCCGCCCTCCGGCCCGCCTACCTCCACGCCCTCTACCTCGCGCCCGCCAACGCGCCCCTCCTATCCTCCCTCTACGTCCCGGAGCACCCCTACCCCGTGCGCGCCGCGCTGCTTAGCTCCCTGAAGAGCACCGCCGAGGAGGAGGTCCTGTCCGTCACGCGCTCGCCCTTCGTCAACGCCGAGGCCATATACGCCACCGCGGAGGAGGCGCTGTCTGCCCTCTCGGACCTGCTGGGGGAGGGGGAGTGGTTCCTGGGCGAGCCGACGCTGTTTGACGCCTCGGTGTTTGCGTATACCAACTTCCTCCTGGATGAGAGGTTTATGTGGGGTGACGGGAAGTTGACGGACCTGGTGAGAGGGCTCCCTAGGCTCGTGGCGCATCGGGAGAGGATCTTGGGGAGATATTGGGGGGAGGGAGAAAAGAGGTAGAGGATCCGTGCTGCGGGATGATTGGAAAGTGGGCATGGGCGCCTGTCGGTCCAACGGAGTGAGGATAAAGGGCGGTAGTGGTCTAAGTGCGCGATGCCAGGACGCCAGCCTCGACACCCTGTCTTGTATAACATGTAAAATAAAAGTAGACGGAAGAGGCCATTATATAGGCCAGAATCACCTTCGTAGAACCAAACATCGGCACGCCACCTCGAGAGACTACTCCATGATATTTATTCACATCTATCAGAACTCAGCTCCCTGCGATAACCCCCCGAGCTCCTTTACTCCCAACTCCGCCTAAACAGGAAAAAAAGAAGGAAAAAAAAAAAAGAAAAAAAAAAAAAAAAGGGGACTCGAATCAATTATAACCCTAGGCCTATGAACCTAAAACCCCCCAGCTTGCGCCTATTCCCCCAGAACCCCAAAACGGCAACAGAGACTGCGAGGAACATGTAAAAACGATGAGCTGAGTGAGAGGGGGGAATGAACGATTCCCTGGGCAACCTCCCGAGTCAGAAACATACCATGAGGGAAGAGGTGCAACAAGACAAAAATAAAAGATAAACGGAAAAATGCCCCCCTGCCTCCCTTTCTATCCTGCTTCCTCGATCCCTTACTCTATTTGCCGATCCAACCGCATCAACCTTCCGGGCTAGCATGGCCTGCTTTCCACCTAGCCCCTCCCAAGATACCCAGATCCATCCCGGGAACGACCAAGATTAATGACCGAGGAGGCAAAAAGGCTAAGACCGCGTCAAGATCAGCCCAGGACTGGTAAGGTCCTCCCCGAAAGCGCCTACGAATGCCGCACGGTAATCGATAGCAAAAGAGGAAACACAAGCCTGGGCGCCCGTTCCAAGCTCATCCTTCGCGCGCCGAGAGATGGGATAGAGTGGGATGTGAGACGCGATCAGATGCCACTCATAACACCCATCAATGGTCCTCTGGCTTCGGGATCGAGGCGGTAATGTCCTTCATCGAGAAGAAGGCCCCGGGCCCGCCCTCCCTCGAATCCTGGACGAGGTTGCTCGTATCCTCGTAGAGCTTCGTAAGGTCCGCCTTCGACGACTTCCCAAGAGACACTGAAACACCAATTAGCCGACCCGCACACGCGAACTAGCGCCCGCATGCTCAAACACTTACATAGTATCATCGAGTTCACCATCTCCGCAGCCGTGGACCGCTCCCCTTTGTCCATCAGGTGAGCCACTTTTGGCTCTCTGAGAGGGTTGGGGTACGCCATCAGCGACCAAATATCCTCCAGCGTCTTCTGCACCTCTTTCCTCGGATCGCTCCTGTACTCGGCCTGGAGTTGCTGGCCGTACTCTATCACGTCCCGCTCCAGGTCGTGCAACTCATCCATGTACTCGGGCGCGTCCTCCGTGTCCATGGTGTCAGCGTCAACACCGTTAGTGTCCACGTCCATGGCTTGCGAGGGGTCGACGCCGTTAGCCTTCTTGCCCTCGAAGTGGAGCCGAATCTCAGCCGCCCGTCGGACCATCTCGATGAACCTGCGGCACTTCAGCTGGAAATAGACCAGCTCATTCCCCACGAGGACGTTTGGGTAGCACGTGTCAATCAACCCGAGTGCCTGATCAATGTCGCCTTCTAATATCGCCTTGCGTATTTCTGGTGTTGCCGTCAGTCTTCCACCTGGAACATCGATGTACGAAAGGGCATCTTACGTTGCCGAGTTGTCGCATCATGATCGTCCTTGATCATAATCGCAGTTGCGGCCTCGTTGCCAAATGCAAGGGATTGTCTCTCGGCTTGAATTTCCTCGGCAAAGGCTCGCGCCGTCTCGACGTATCCATCGTGTTGTAGAAATTGGAGCACCTGGAAAAGGTCTCAAGTCAGCTAGTCCTTCGAGATGGAACGAGATAAAGCAAAGAGACAGAATGGTGTGCATACCAGTGACTGGATGAGGTCCGTCTCGCTCAACGTCGCGGGCTCTCCCTTGACTCGTAGCTGAAGATCCGAAGGACTAGATACTGATAAGCGATGGAAATATGAAGATACACCGTGAGGGAACGCACCTTGTTTTCCATATCTCGTCGTGGATTCTCCGTTTCTCGCGCTGATTGTACCGTTAGCACACGCTTAGTTGACGTAGACGCACCCGGCCTCAGCTCATGTAGACTTACCCGCATCAGGCCATCGATGTCAAACATAAACGGCGATTGCCCAAAGTTGGTCCTAAGGTGCTCCCCATACTTCTTCAAGCCAACCGATGGATAGTAAACCTTTCCTTTTTTGATGACATCTCGCCACGCGGCACCTGTAACACGGAAAGGTCAGCAAGTTTAGGGTTCGTCACAGTGGCACGAAGTGGACCACGAGGCAGAGCATACCCAGGTTGTGGCCATTCTTGGTAAAGAAGATGCACCCGGTGTTGAAGTTGACTCCGCACCCGACAGTGTCCCCGGTGGTGAACTTCGGCCCGTACGTCTTGCCGCAGTTCGAATCGTGGAAAGAGTTCCCATCGTCACCATGATATCCGAACGAATCCGTCTCCCACCCCGGCGGCCGAGAGAGCGCGGCACTCTTCGTGGCAAGCCCGATGCCGATCGTAGTGCTGCATGTCCCGCGTTAGCCCACGTTTCCAAGTCCAAGATGGTTCCAGGCCACCTACTCATCTCGCCTTCCATAGGTTATCGAAACCTCAAAGTAGTAGATGCCGCATTCAGGAGGAATAGGATGATCGGCCCGGATAGAGGCGGCCTCGTATTCACCCCCGTGCTTATGGGAGGTATAGCGGACCTCGAGCCCCTCGTTCATGACGTCAATGCCCGACGGCCACTTATCGGTCTTGCTCCACTGTGAGGGCAGAGGAGCTACGGTGCTCGGGTCGTCCTGGGAGGCAGTCCTCTCAATGATATCAAAGGGGTCCGACTCCGCCTGCGGAGGAGACTTGGGTTGTATGCTACCATTAGTAGGAGACCCCGAGGGCGCAGGCGCTACCGGCTGGCCGTCTTCCCGCGACCTGGAGGCTCGGAGTGTCTTCAGCTTCGCCTCGTGTGCATCTCGGAGCTTATTCGCGTACGCGGTGTCGGAGAGGTATGACGGAATGAAGAAGCCGTCCGGGCTGGGCTGGGTAGCGTCGAGGAGCGAGGGGGCGGTAAATAGCTCGAAGGCCCTCGAGAAGGAGGCGAGCTGGGTCGGGCGGAGGGCAGAGCCGGCTGCCGGGCGGCTCGAGGCGCCGTTCGAGCTCATGTAGTACCGGTCATTCGCCATGTCGCGGCCTCGTGCCGAGCCGTAGGGGTTGGATTCGGAGTGGAAGTCGGCGTCGTCGATTGCGGAGCCCGACGTCATGTAGGGGTCCCGCTGCTGTGGGAGGTGGGAGATGACTGAGGTGCGGCTCGGATGGTGGTAGAAGCCGGGGCCCGAGCCTGGCATCCGCGTGGAGCCGATAGAGGAGTGCGTGAACTGGTGGCGCGACGAGTTGGACGAGTATACTGGGGGGTTGCCGGAGTAGGGGTTCGTCATTATGAGGGGTCGTCACGGAAGGTGCTGGCGTGACGGCGCGAGCTGGCGAGAGCGGCCCAGCTGTTGCGGCGGCAGCCCAGGTGTGGGGATTAACAGGCAGCTCCGTAGCTCCGAGGCGCTTGGAGCTTCCTATGGCAGTGACGAGGTGGAACAGACGAGGCAATCACGACCAAGGTGAGCGGGAATGAGGTCGGGAGGACGGACCCAGGCCGGGTGCTGGAGCTAGGATGATAAGAGGTTGGGTCGCTTAGTCAATTTAGCGAGGTCACAGCAGGAGGAGCGCTGAAGAACAGCGGCTTGCCGCTGACTTTCGTCACCAATCCCCGCCTGGGCTTTCTACCTAGTGACTTGGACAGAGTGCGGCGTGCGGCGAACCGAGAAGCCGACTTCTGCCCGGCGCTTCCCGTGTGGCCTCTTCTTTCTATATTTATAGATTTGCATTCTCGCGTTTTGTGGCAAATGCTAGCAGCTATGCCGAAGGCTCCTTTCACAGCTCGTCCCCGCCGGGGTCTACCGAGTAATGCCAGCAGCTCAAGTAGGCTGACCCACCGGCGGAAAGCCGCGTGACGCGCCCGTCTGGCCTTGGCCGGGTGTGTCAGGGAGTGACGAAGGCGTGGCAGTTGAGCACACGGGGAACGAACGCAGAGAGGCAGGCGGCGAGTCCCAAGTTGCTGTACAACTGGGGCAGCTCACCACCCGCAACGGCAGTCCAGTCAGTCACCGAATGCGGCACTCGATACAGTCACGAGTGCGTCTCCAGACTCCCGCTGTCTTTTGTGGCAGGCCAAGGGGGCGAAGTCAGAACCGGAAACTAGTCCGTCTTTGGCCGTATCTGGAGTTAAGGCGGGTGGCGGCTGATTCGCCCCATCGGTCTGAGGACAGTCGTGATGGCTGAAGCCGAGCTGCCGTCTTGAAGGCACGGGGCAGCCCTTGATTTATCAGCGCCCATCCCAAGCAAACATGCCTCACTGAGCGATCGGATCCCCCCGGGCTCGTGGTTGGGTCGTGTTAGCCGGACACCAGCCGCGGACGGCCTAGCAGGTTCTGATGGATTCCTGATCCGCCATCCAGCCATTCCCGAGTTGGCTCGTTGTGGCGGATCCGGAATTAGGGGATTGGAGGCATCACGTGCCTGTCCTCCACTGATGCAGGGGCACGACAGACATGAAGAGCGCGAGGCCTTGACGGGCTCGTAGGGGCAATCTCGGAATGGGGTGCTTTATAGCTCCACTTGTAGTGTGTGAAATGGCGGTGGGCGGACCTACACTGTAATGTATCCACGAGGTAGCCTGGGCACACCGGCACGTAGCCGGATAAACGCCCCATCTGGCACGGATCTCTCTTCCATGGCGGCAAAAGAGCCATCCGAAACAAGTTGTCTCCAGAACTCAGCATGTTTTGGGGCAGATCCCGCGGAACGCCTACGATGTACCGGATAATAGAAGCCGGGCGAAGTTGCCGCTTCATAAGAAACTGTCGATGGTAAATAGGTCTTATTATGATAAGCACAAACGCGCTGGATGAGCGTTCTATTCGACCCAAAAACTCCTATCCCGTAAACCTCGAAAGCAGAAACAGTGGCTAAGACAAGCACCGACCCCCCTGCTAATGTTATACAATTCAGTCCACGCCTCGGGCAGGTTTCCCCGTTCAATAGGCTCAGGTATCTCTCCGTCTAAAACCTTTCAGCGCCGTTGTCCATGCCACTCCCGTGCTACCATAACGCCTGCGGCCTCCTGCGGCCCAAACCATACCGTGGCGAGAGCAAACCACAAAAACAAATGACCCTCGTAAAAAAATGTGAAGGGCCTGACTGAGGAAAGAAAATCCCAGCCCAACTTTACCGGCGCTCGTGTATCACGGCTGCGGCGGTAAACCGCGGAAAATGCCAGCCGCCCTGTTCGTATCGAGTAGACCCCTACACCGCGGCGACAGGCACGGGTGCCGGCGAGCTCTCGGGTATGCTAGGCGCGCTCTGCATCTCAACGTCCTGTCCGCTCGCGGCATCACCGTTCACGACACCGTTAGGCGTGCCGGCCCCGCTCTTGCTGTCACTCTTATCGTCGGTCTTGGCCTGAGCCTCGTCCTTGTTCTCCTTGACGCTACCCGTCGCAGACACGTCGGCCGAGTCGCCCTCGGGCTTCTCCTCGACGAGGGCCTTTTGCGGGGCCTTCCACCGGGGGATCTCCCAGACGGCGCCAGTGAAGGTTTTAAGCCTGAAGCCACCCTTCTGCCACTTCCGGCAGGGCTTCCCGGAGCGGTCGAGGGCCCTGAGCCCGGCGTTGATAGCGCCCAGGTTTGCCTTTGGGCCGAGTTTGTGAGCCGCGCTGCCGCGGCCAGTTACGGGTTCGCCAGTACCGTCGTCACTGTCAAGCCAGACAAGGTTAATAAAACTGTCAAGGCACCTGGTCAGGCAATGGGTAGTCATGGTAAGCACGTACACTCTGGCCCTCTTCTTAGGGCCGGGCTTCCCACGCGACTTGGGCTCGCCGTTCGTCGCTCCTCTCTTGGTCCCCTTCTTTCCGGGTGGACCCATGGGACCGGGCGTGCCACCCGGCGCAGGCGTGCTGGGATTCGAGTCCGACACAATATCTCCGCTCGCCTGGGTGGCCGGCTGGCCTGATGCTTGGGGTGACTCGTTCGCCTCTTCGGGAGGTGTGGCGGCCTTCTCCTTTGTGTCGCTGGCTTCCGCGTCGGGAGACGCGGGCGAGTCCTCCTTGGCGGGCATGTCTTTATAGACCTCGCGTAACTTAGACGGAGAGACAGAGAGGGTAACGGTTAGACCGTTCTTGCCGTTATTCGACTTCCGACCGGATGCCATGGTGGAGCAAAGTCTTGGCTCGTGTGTGGAATCGGACAGGGTCGAATGGGTATCTGATAGGACGTAGCTCGGCAAGGGAACGGATTTATCGAAGCCGGTCTAAGGGGAGGAGGGCGACGAGCGCTTATATTTATTGGCGTTCCCTTCCTTTGATTGAAGCCAAGGTTTTGTCAAGGCGACCGGCTAGTGGGTAGCCAGGGGCTAGTCGGCGTCGGTCGAAAGGCAATAGACTCGACTTAGCCGACGTCGTCACGGGTGTTGTAGGTGAAGTCGACAGAAATAGTCTAAAGAGAAAGGATGGTGAAAGGATGTCGAGGAGGGTGGGGGCGATGGCTTCGTGGAAGAGTTGGTCTAGTGTTGCGGGATTATCAGTGGCCTGAGCGGTAGAGGCCGCGTTTTCCGTTGCGGGCGACAAAGCCGGGGCGTCGGGCGGTTATTGCACGTGTTGGCAGCGAGGGCGACGATGATGGGCAATTTCGCGGGTGCGATGGGAGGTGGGATGCGGATGATGGGGGGAATGCAGGTTTGGGTTAATGCCGGATTGGGGTGTTGCCCTCCGGGGGAAGTTTGGGGGGTTTGGTCTCATTTTGTGTCTTTTTGGCCGCCAGCCTAGGAGGGCGTGGGCGTGGGACGGAGACAATAAAAAGGGTGGACTTCGCCATTTGCTTTGGCTCGCCTCGCCTCTTCCCCGGGAATTTTGGCTCAGGGAGCGGTTTGGAAGCACGTCTCCCCGACCAGGGATCCGGCGCGTATACTTTAGTGTACATTATGTAAGGGCCAAGCTGTGCATGACGGACTGCCATCACATGGTGCCAGCTGCTTTTTTAGGATTACCCGTTGTTTTGCCCGAGCCTATGACGCCAGCCCCTTATTTACCAGGGACCCACTCTTGCAAGGTACCAATTGAGACTGACAGGTTCATTCCCGCTTATTCATTCCCTCTGAATACCTTGTACCTCGAAGATGAGCACGGTTTCTGACTATTCCGAAACCGTCCGCCCATCCAATCATTCACTTAGCCGACGACATCAGGATCTGATGCCTAATCCTGCCAAGCCCATTTGTTGGCTGAGCCCTTAAGTGATTGATTTACGTCTCTTGCATCTTGACGGCGAATCCAGAATACACTCCGTTGCCTACCCGGCGTGTCTGCAATCTTGCATTTTCACGAGTCTCGACGATGCAGAGATCTACTCTCACCCCTTCTGTGGACGTCTCTGGTAGAAGCTAAATGAACCTGTCCGCACAGAGACACGAGGACGGGTTGCATCACTGAAATTCCTCCGGCCTTGGTTCGGTTGCGTGGGTGGCCACGCTTCGCGCCGCGACGCGCCATCCACATCATGACCCGCACCTACGGCTGGCACCGTGCTGACAGCTGCAGCATGGATGGGCTCAACCGGGCCGCCGGGGTTCAAGCAGCCCCCAGGGCGGAGTTGGCGAGATGATGGCTTACGAGGCTGTATACCCCACCAACTCCATCTCGAAAGGACGGAGCCGGGCAGATCATGTGCCCGGCCAGCCGCGCCCTGACACTTCCCAGCGCCATGCCCCCCTCTACATCCGCAAGCCCTACCAGTCCCGTTATAGTCACGCTGTACATTGTACTGTGCAGCTCCTCCCACCGCCCATCCCCCTCCCAACCCACACCCAAGTGGAGAACCGAGCGCCGGCGCCGCTCCGGCACTGTGGCCGGAATCGTTCCGGCCATCCCCACCCCGAGGCCGGGCGAGGCCGGCCAGCGTCGGTTCTACGTCGTCAGGTGGCGGTCCGAAGATGTATCCACGCGCAATGCATTACTACATGCAGAAGGTGCTTTGGTCCAGCCCCCGCGTCTCCGAGGGCTTCAACAGCGATCCCAGTCGTGGCAGTCGCCTCCCGGTTGCTCTCCCGGGCAGCCCCTGCTGTCCTTTTGCTCTTACTTCCCCGAAGCATAAGAGTGTTGGACGACGGCAGTACATCAGTGTTTGGGTCGGGGAACTTAGGTGTACTGTCAGTATATGCCACTCAAATTTGTGCTCATCTTAACACTGTCCACATCCCTTATTTCTCGGTGAGGTCGGCACTCACGATGTAGGCGGCCACCCACAACTCACGAGGTGCTTCACAGAGTGCGGCCGGAGAAGGAGCTCGTGGCTTCCTATTGACGCGGGCTATGACAAAGAGAAACTCGGCTCTCCGACGTGGACCAAGAAGCGCAACCGTACGCGCCGAAAGATGATGCTTCACCCCGCTCGAGAGGCCGGAATCCATTCCGGCCACTGCCTACTTAGCGGCGCGAGCAGCCCGGGACCTCAGGAATCCATCTCAGACTCGAATTCTCTCAAGAACAGGCATCACAAGGACATCACCTGAACAAACTCTACCCACCGCCACCCCGACTTATTCCATCAACTACCCTTATTCTTATCTTGGCTTACACCCATCCATCACCAGAATTACAACCATGCCCGCCGTAGCAGCGCAGTATCCCGTGGATGTCCTGGACGACACCCGTCCCGGCGACACCAGCCTCCCCCCCTTCATGGTCTCCAAGACACGCGGCTTCCTCCCGCGCATGGACCCCGTCGTCCGCCTCCCGGACGAGTTCGCCCAACTTGAGAGCCTGCTGGCCCGCATGCCCGTCAAGAAGCTCGACGGCGAGCCGGGCCTGCTCGCCGAGTTCAAGCTCGGCGAGGCCGTCGAGACTGAGCTGTCTGACCTGACGGACCAAGTGGAGAAGTTCAAGCACGACCTCTCTATTATGAACGCCCTGTACAGGGACTACTCGTTCCTCGCGTCGGCGTACCTGCTCGAGCCCTGCCACGAGAGGTTCTTAAAGGGGGAGTCGTACGGGTTGGGAAGGCAGGTGCTGCCCGCTCAGGTCGCTCGGCCCATTGCCAAGTGCGCCGAGATGTAAGTGGTACCCACCCCCTGCGCCGTCTCACTTACACAAAAAGATTGACGCCCCACACAGCTCCGGCTTCAAGCCATGGATGGAGTACGCCGGGTCTTACGCCCTCTTCAACTACCGCCTCGTGGACCCCACGGCCGGCATGGACTACTCCAACCTCCGCCTCATCCGCGCCTTCGAGCACGGTCTGGACCCCACCTCCTCAGAGGCAGGCTTCGTCCTCGTCCACGTCGACATGGTCAAGAACTCCGGCCCCCTCGTAGCCGGCACCATGGCGTGCCTGGACTCCCTCTCCCCCAACGCCCCGCACGCCACGGACCCCGTCCCCCGGCGGGCCGACTTCAACGCCGGGCTTCGCACCGTGGCGCAGACGATGAAGAAGGTCAACGCGACGATGGAGACCATGTGGGGCAAGTCCAAGCCGGGGTCGTACACCAGCTTCCGCACCTTCATCTTTGGCATCACCTCGCAGTCCATGTTCCCCGACGGCGTGGTCTACGAGGGCGTCAACGACGGGAAGCCAATGTCGTTCCGCGGCGAGAGCGGCGCGAATGACTCCATGATCCCTCTGATGGATAACCTCCTCTGCGTCCCCATGCCCGATACGCCCCTCACGGAGATCCTCAAGGACTTTAGGGAGTACAGGCCCAGCAACCACCGCGCCTTCCTGCAGATGGTCCGGGACCGCGCGCTGGAGCTCGACACGCGGTCCTTTGCGCTGGCGTTGGACCGCACCCCCAGCGAGGCGGAGAAGGCCGGCGTCCTGGAGTCGCGCCGCCTCTGGCTGCGCGTCCTCAACGAGGTGCGCGACTTTAGGTGGCGGCACTGGTGCTTTGCGCGCGAGTACATCATCAAGAAGACGTCGCATCCCACGGCTACGGGCGGGAGCCCCATCGTGACGTGGCTTCCGAACCAGCTGGAGGCTGTGCTGGATGAGATGGTGGCGGTGTACGAGAATGTCGGGGGAGCGGGCGGGGAGTGGGATCTTGGGGAGGAGTGCAGGGAGATCATGGACTTGGTGACGAGGCAGAGGGAGACCCTGCGGAAGGAGGTGGATAAGTACTGTGCCGAGAGAGGCGTCTCGCGGGGTTGAATCAGGGAACAGCAGTCTTGAGCGGCACGTTGACGTTCCAGTACATCTCAAGAGACACGTTTCGACCATGGCACATGCAACTTCCGTAACGCACAGAATGTGAACACCATTAAGTCTCTTGAAAGGTCTATAGCAGGCTCTATACGTCCGTAATTTCCTTGAACCTCGTAGTACAAGTACAGATCTCGGAAAACCAAATAAGCCCTGAAACCGGCCTTGCCTCTAAGGTATTATGGCAACCGGAAAATATAAACCAGAAAAAAAAAAAAGAAGGCCCAGATATTAAACCCCACAACGCCCCTAGTCCCGGTTTTGCCATGATGCATGGAAGGAGGTAATCTTGTTTTTCCGTGTGCGCCAAGATTCCCAAAAAAAAAAAAAAAAAAAAAAAAAAAAAAAAAAAAAAAAAGAAGTATCGCTCTGTATCCGTGTCGTCTGGCAGGGTCCTTCGAGGCTCGAAGGCACATAGCGAGTAAAGAGTAGAGAGTGTGGAGTCGTCTAGCCGACAGCGTGGTGATATAAGAGGCGAGGTCGGTTTCCTGCCCAACCGCCATACGGTGGTTGGTGCCTCGACGGGCGTCGGGCCTAGCACGGAAATTGGGGACCGAGAACGTGTCGAGCCGAGTTCCTCCTCGTCGTCTATGCATCCATGTCATCGTCGGGGTCTGTCGAGCGACAGCCGTCCCAAGAACCCCGCGACGCAGTGGTTGTGTAGCGTGTCCCTCGGGTGCGACGACGAGCGCCGGACCAACGTCGCCGACTCTCCGTGTCCCCGACAGACAAGGAAACCACCAAAAGAAGTGTGTAAAAGCAGGGGTAAAGCAACACCGTCTACCAGCGCCAAGCCATCCAATATCGGGGAGAAGAAAGAAAGAAGAAGACCAGAACCGCAGGTCTCAGCCGCCTCACCAGCTACGAAAGCCCGCAGCTCTCAAAGTCCCGCACCATTACCGCAACCTGCGCCCTCTTCGCCGCCTCAGCAACAAGCGTAAAGTCTCGGAGGAAGGTATCCGCAGAGCCCTGTGGTCCGCCGGCGCCCACCGCCGCAGAGGCCGTCTTCGGGCGGGCGGGGAACTGTTGCTGCTGGGAGAGCGTGGCGGAGGTAGTGGAGGAGGGTTGGGAGGGCGAGGATATCGGGGCGTCCATGTTGACGTTGGTAGTTCCCTTTCACTTTGCGTGGATCGTTTGGTGCTCGGTGGGTTGGACGTTCCTTCCTCTGATGTCTGGCGGTTGTTTGGCGGGGAGAGAGTGGGAAGAGGAGATTGTGGGCTGAGGTAGAAATCGGATGTTGAGGTCGTGGAATTATGTCACTCCAGCAAAGTGGGGGTCCGCGAACCTTGGATAAGGAAAACTCCAGAAGCCGAGCAGAAGGAGGCCAGGGGGGAACAAGTCGTGCCTTCCCTGCAGTGGGGGCCCCTTGGCTAGTCTTTATAGAGAGGCAGCGAAGTAAAGCCGAGAGTGAAGAATTTATCTTGCTATTTTTGCTATTTCCGATGGGAGGGCAAGAAAAAAAAAAGAGAAGGGAATCCGGGGTATATATGGGTCCCCGAGTCCTCGGGCAAACTCGTTGCTTCGCGCGGGCGAGATTCACCCCGCCGTTGGCGGCCGAGGGAAACGTGGGGCTCACTCCGTACCGAGTAGTGGTTCCAGCGATCGGATGTACCCCCCACTGATACGGATACGCCCGACGGCTTGCTCTTTCGATCCGTGTTTGGTAGAAGGGACGGGGTCCGTCGACTGCTTGGTGGGACGGCTGCGATCTTTGCGAGATGCGGGAGGAAGACGAGGCCCCGGTGGCCTTGTACGCGCCTCTGACGCGTGCGAGGGCGGGTGTATTTGTGGCCGCGAAAGGGCGGGAAGGCGCGGCTACGGATACCTGCACATTCTTTGGCTACATAATGCTTACAGGTACATTCCCCATGTGAGCCCCGGGACACCCTCCCGCGGCCGCGGGCCAACCAAGCCTTGGAGCCGGCGAAGGAGTGAATGTAACACGCGTTGGATCTTGGCACGTCAACCGGAGATCAACCTCCCAAGAAGGTGACGGGCGTCGGGAGGCTATCCCGGGTCTCATCTACATGACCGCCTCGCGTGGCCGTCTGCGGGACGGCGGGTATACGCGACAACAGTGGGACCGGCCGGGGCGGCTAAACGGAGGGTTTTCCCTCGCTCGCCTTGTCGGGCCAATGGCCGTCGCCAGAGGAAAGACTAGCAGATAAGGGACCATCGACCCATTTCCGCTCGGGCTTCGGTTCTTGGGGCACCGAGGCGACGTATGGCTCGGTAAAACGTTGACGGGGCGACTGCAGGTGCAAGACTCGGAGTGCGAGGAATGTTGGTGGAGAGGCTTAAGCCGTTGACGTCTTGCCCGCGCAAGGCGGTCCCCCCCCGGGGCTCGCTTGCCGAGTGACGTTCTGTGAATTTCCTCCCGCCCGGATAATCGACCGAGGTAAAAGCGAGCCGGAAGACTAAGACATCTCCCCCGCGCCCATTCCACCGGACGGAGAACACCGATCACCCCGAACGAACGGGCAAGAAAATAGCGGTCCCTGGCCTCGCCGAGATCTCCGGGCCCACGAAACAGATGAGCGAACCAAGCGCCGGATATGACCTCACTCGACATATCCCTCCGCGGGGGGACTAAACTGAACAGAGGATAGTGACGGGGCTGAGGCCTCGGCGATGGATCCCGGGTCTCCCGGCGGGGTTCGTCTCGCCGACGACCTTGGGTTTCTGTTCGTTCTTTCCTCCCTTGACCCTGTTCCTTTGACGAAGCGATGGTTGATTGAACCGCGGCGCCGCTGACGTTTCAATAAACCGTGCAGCTCTGCCCGCCAACCTTACTCTGAGGGAGCTGCCGTATCTGGAAGGCGGTCCCCACAATGGTCTCGCCTCTCGTGCCCAACGAACAGACAACGCGACAACATCGCAACTCTCCCAGGGCTCATGGAAAGCCGCAATCCCCGCGCGCCGTCCGTACGGACATCGCCCACATTGTGCATTACACATCTACCCCTCCTCTCGACGGCGGCGGTGGGTCCTCGGAGACTTTCCGGACAGAACTGAGCGTTGCCGCGCATCATGGTTGGTCTTCTTCGCCTCTGTCAACGAGGGGGGGGAGCGCGAGTTGTAGAAAATTACGTGAGCCGGGCGGGCGTTCGGCACTGAGATGGTCACGCAGACGTAATGGAGCTGTACAAGAGGGGTTTGGCCCGTACTCGTAGTTTCTTGTCCCCAGGACTGCGTCAACAAACGTCTTGTGCCAAGATACACATCCAACCAAATAACTCTCACCTCAACGCCACCCCCCCGCGCATGCCCAAACAACCCCAGATATTTCCCGAAATGGCCGCTGGAAACCCGAGCATCCAAGAGACCTTCAAGACCAAGTCCGTCGACGCCCACGGCTCCGTCTGGACGGACCTCTGGTCAGCCTCCCACACCCCCTGGGACCGCGCCGCCCCGCAGCCCGCCCTCCCCGAGGTGCTCTCCTCCCGCCCGGACCTGTTCCCCGCGCGGCCGGACGGGAAGAGGGCCGTCGCGCTGGTGCCGGGGTGCGGAAGGGGGTACGACGCCCTGACGCTCGCGTCGTTTGGGTATGACGTCGTGGGGTTGGACCTTGCCCAAGATGCCATGCGCGAGGCGAGGGCGTATGAGGAAAAGGCTACGAAGGAGGGCCTGTATCCTCTAAAGGAAGGCGTCAAGGAGAGGGGAGAGATTACGTGGGTTGCCGCCGACTTCTTTGGCGACGGCATCCGGGAACAAACGGGCATCGAGACCTTTGACCTCATCTTCGACTACACGGTACGTCCCTCCCTCTGCCCTCCCAGAAGCAGCCCCAAGCCAACACACGCCGCAGTTCCTCTGCGCCCTCCCCATGGCCCTAAGGCCGAGATGGGCCGCTCGCACCGCCTCCCTCCTCTCCCCCACCGGCCGTCTCATCGCCCTCCAGTTCCCCATGGGCAAGCCCCTCTCCCAGCCGGGGCCCCCCTGGGGCGTCAACTCGGACATGTACCTCGCGCTGCTGTCGCGTCCCGGCGAGGAGGTCCCATGCGACGGGGACGGCAATGTGAGCGGCGCGGCGGATATCAAGAGGGCGGAAGGGGGGCTGAGGAGGCTGGAGCTTATTGTGCCGACCAAGGCGCATGATATGGGCTTCGCGGAGGATGGGAGCGTCATGGATCGCGTGTCGGTTTGGGCCCATTAGGTCGCTTCCGTGGCGTGGCCGACCTGTGCATAAATAGTCTACTATAAGCCCATGACCAAGAGCTCCCGCGCTTGAAACTGACTGTAAGCAATGCGAGTGTGCGGGCGTGGAAAAAAAAAAGGCCAGCCAGCGCCTCCTCACGAAGGCGCCGTCCTCAGCGAGTTGTAGTGCTCCCCAAGCCCATAACCATGCCTATAAAACGCCAACCAGATCCTCTCCACCTCGCCCTCCCTCCCGCCCCCCTCCTCCGCCGCCGTAATCTTCTCCGTAGGCCCATCTCTCACGACGTTGATCTCGAGATTATACGCCCCCGCGAGCGCCAACAGCTCAACCTGACCCCCCCACTCCGCCGTATCCCTCATCCGCTCAACATAACTCCCCACATCCTCCTCCAAGAACGGAGCAAAGTCGTCCGCGCGATCGCCCACCCACCGCGCCGCCACCCGCCTCACGACCTTGTACCCCTCCGCGCCCTCCACTTCCCCCGCGCCGGGCGCGGAGCCGAGCGGGATCCCGCGGTGGAGAAGTTGGTCCGCCACCGCGCTGAAGAGACAGTGTCCGTCCGGCCGTATCTCGCGCTCGACGAGGGAGTGTGACTTGAACGTCGCGGCCATGGATGTGCGCTCCGCGGCGCGATGGTCCGTCATGTTCGAGGCCTCATTCTCGGCCGCCTCGGCGGCGGCGAGCTGCTCGGCCTGCCGGCGGGCCATGCGCTCCTTTTGCCTGTTGCGCTTCTTCCCCGGCTGTGGTTGCGGCGCGGGGGGTTCCTCCAACTTCACCTCACCCACAGCCTTCGTAACGGCCTCCACCCCGGCGTCCCCGCCGTCCTGCCCCGCCTCTTCGTCCTCCACATCGTCCTGCCCGGGCTCCCCTAGAAGCGCCGAGACCTCCCCCGCCTGCCTCTCAGCCAGCCGCCTCTCCATCTCGGCACACTCGTCGTTGACCCCCTTCCGCGTCTTCTTCGTCGCGTTCTTCTTCTTGCTCGTTATCCGCCCCTGCAGCTCGCGCTTCTCCTTGCGGTGCCGCGCCTGCATGTCCTCCAGCGACTCTGGCTGGTCCGGCCTCGCCGGCTCTGTGGCGGCATCCCCCATTCTTGAAATCGTGGGTTTGAGGGCAGTGGAGCGGCGTTCGGGGTGAGGATTAGGTCGTGGAATCCGCGCGGATTGCGGTGCGGGCGAGGATCCGGTCGAAGGGTTCCGTACAGGTCGCGGGGTGACTCTACTGACGCTGCTCGAGATCGTTATACTTGAGAGAAAAAAAGACAATTTCCTTGGGTCCTTGAAGTTATCGTAGACACGATGTAATCACTCCAAGAGCTCAAAACAAGAAATGTGCAATTGTCGTCCCGATTTCTTATCGGAAGCCAGTCCGGCGGGGCAAAAATCCAGCCACCCACCCGCAGCAGTGTGGCAACGCGGGGCCCTCCCAGCCCCACCAAGCCCACCGGGTCCCCTCCGCCCCTGAATTCAGGGTCGCCGCACCAAGTTTCAACTGGGCAACTCCCTCCAAAGCTACACACCCACACTTACCCGAGAGCCACCCAACCCAACTCTTTAAGTTCGTAACAGGTGTAAATAGGTAGGTATACATATCCATTACGTTGGTAATTTTAACATCAGTACATGTAGAAAGATAAGCTACCAAGATAAAAAAAAAAAAAAGCAAACGGGGCCATAAGAAAAAGACTCCCGTCGAGTCCGCGCTGTCATGATGCGATTTCAACTTCCTCTCGAAATCCGTAGTTTCCCCTGAGATCCTTCCGCGCCGGGCCGCACGGCCAAGGCAAGACTGTATAACCCAAACCAGAAATTAAAAGACGGGAACTTCGTCCAAGAACATCTTGACCTCCTCGAAGTTGCCCTACATCCATATCTCGAACCCACCTCGAAGGCAGATCAGATACAACACACAAGCATTCTACGGGCAGCCGAGAATGACCAGCTTGGGCCAGACTCCAGAAACGGCGCCGGTGGCGGGTTCTTTGACGGCAAGGCCGGCCCAGCGTGCTCAGCGCCTGGCGAAGCAGCACATGAGACCAGTCCGGCCGAGGAACCAGAGGAAGCCGCAGAACCGCACGATGGAGAGCACGGCCGTGGAGTACAGGAGGAACTTGAAGAAGGTGGCAGTCCGGACAGACGGCGTGTCCTAGAAAAAAATCATATTTGTCAGCAGAGACTTCACAAAGTATTTGCGGGTGAGTCCACTTACTCCGATGCCAAACGAGTTGAAGTTGTCGCTCGTAATGGCGATGACGAGGAACGTGTTCGAGAAGAGCCACATGACCACCAGGCCAGTCCTGAAGGACTTGTACGAGTCCTCAATATCCTTGGCCTCGATCTCCTCCTCCGCCACGAACGGCTCAAGCGCGCGCTTGACCGTCTGCTCAAACTGGCTGTCGATATCCTCCTGTGGCTTGTCGATCTCCTCAATGACCACCTCGTCCTTCTCGCCCTTCTGGGTGTGGGCGGACGGCAGCGCCTCAGCCTTGTCGGAACCCTTGGTACCCCAAGACACATCGTGCCAGTTGTTGAAGGCGTAGACCATGAGGACGTTGATGTAGGTAGACATGAGGAACAGGTAGGCGGGGTACGAGTGGAACATGTGCCACGGGTCCAGGTAGAGGAAGGACGCGAGGAAGTTCAGACCATAGATGGTGACGAGCGCCACGATAATGACACCAGCTTCGCTCGCGCCTCCGAAGAAACTCTGGACAAAGTCGTCCGTCGTCGCGAAGCTGATCTGACCCGAGATACCGCCCGAGAACGCCCGGGCAACGAGGTATCCGGACAGGACCAGGATATATCCCTGGACAAAGGCGAAGACGGCGAGCGACAGGATGTACAGGTACTTGGAACCCTTCGGACGGTTACCGAGCGCGAGGATGAACTGCAAAATGACGAAGGCGAGGTAGAGGTACTTGAGAACCGCATTGATGATAGGCGTCGCAGTATCGCCAAACGGCCACGCGTGATGCTCCGTGTCCTCCGACTCACCGGGGATCGCGGTTCCGACCAGATCCATAATAACCGTTGTCGTCAGGTAGTAGGACGCCAAACTGAACCAACTGAACATGACGTTGAGGATGTTGTAAATGAGCTGAACGTGGAGGAAGAACATCCGAATTAGGTTGTGGCTCGACTTGTACATCCGACCAAAGTGCATCAGTGAATAGAGTGTCGCCGCAAACGAACCGTTGAGCCACCGACGACGCTGGCCGATGAACTCGGGCGCACCCTCGGGCACATCAGTCTCACCCTTGGCGGCCTTGATGTAAGACAGATGCCACTTCTGACCGGCCTTGGCCACCAACTCGAAACACAGGATACGATCCTCGGCCAAGAACATGTTCTTCTTGAAGATATTCATGCCGTCGATGCCCTTCTTCCCAAGTCGCGCCGACAGCGTGTGATCACCGTGGAAATACTGATCCAGCGGGCGACCCATGATCGCGCGGTACCTGTAGGCCGAGAACGCACCGGGAAGCACACTGACGTACCCGAAGGAACTTTCTAGCGGCTTATCGAGAATGTTGGAGATCTTGTACTCGAAGTTCTGCACCGCTACCAGAGGGTTGAACAGCTTCTTTCCTCCCTTGCCCAACATGGCGTGAATTTCACCGCAGGCTCCTCCAAGGTCCTTATCGTTGTAGAAGCCTTCCCACAGCGCCAAGAGCGATTTGGGACTCGGTTTGGTACCGGCATCGAGCAGAATGCAGACCTCGGGGTTCAGGATGCGGCCAAAAGCGTTAAAGAGCCACCTGTGGGAGTTGATCTTCTTGGTGTTCTTCTGCTTGATACAGAAGATAAATTGGACAGGAGGAAGGTTCTGCGGGTTGTTGTCGGTCGGCCGGATAAGCTGCTGGTTCGGCGTCACGGATAGCTGCGTCGTGTACTCGAAGATGTGGGCGACCGTCTCCTTGCCGTCGACGTCCTTCTTGAGAATACCATCCTGGTACACACCAATCGTCGCGAGGACATCCAGCGCGTTCTTATCCGTCTTATCAATACCATCGAAGACCATACAGACCACAATCTTTTGCCAGGCAGGGCCACCCTTGTTCCAGAAAACGGACTTCTTCAGGTTCACGATGTCCCTGATGTTCTGCATGACACCGTGGAGGGTCCGGGAGAGGAGCTGCTTGTCCTCGTTATAGTAGGTGATGGCAATCAGAAGCTCGGTGTGACGGTTGTACATCCTAGGACGGAGGTCGTAACCGTTCTTCAACGTGAAATCGTCGGGGTCGCAGGTGGCGGCAGTGTATCGCATCTTGACAAACTCGTCATTCCCTGCCTCGTTGTTGCGGTACTCGGGCTGGATAGCGTTCCTGATGGCACTCGGAACGGGATAGTCGATGCTGAGGACGGAACCCTGCACAAGCTTGACCTTACGCGTGGCATATCGCTTCAGGCCGCCGCCCGCGTTCGGCTGCTGCCTCCGGACCCAGCTGTCCTCGGGGTCGATGGCCGACGCAGGTCGAGCGCCGTAGCCATAGCCTCCCGTAGTATCCAGACCGGGCTGGTACTGGGGAGCGTACGACTCGCCGAAGCCGGGGGTGGGCGTGTTGCTGTGAGCACCCGGCGCGTACGTCTCAGTAAGACTATACGCCGAGACGGGGCGCGGAGGAGGCTGGGCGCCGCCGAGGTAGGCGTTGTCATAGGTGTTCTGCTGTTGTGGGTCCCTCAGGAGTGACCGCTCAACCTCTTCGTCGTTAGGAGGCATGTCGTACTGAGGAAGGGCAGCGCGCGTCAGTATGTGCGCGCCAAAAGAGGCCAGTAACGCAGTCAATCGGTGCAGGATGGCAAACTCACCCTCGCCCCGGGCGGGAGGTTCGCCATAGGCTGGCCGTCATATTCGTGCCCTTGTCCTCCCTGGTATGCCATGGCTGCAGATGGGCTCGTGGAGCCTTGGTGCACGGAAAAGTTTCAGGGTCCACGAAGAGGCTTTCCGGAAGCAGGAGGATGGTGTTTCGACCTTTCTCAACGCGTCTGTCTATTGACAGATGGGAAGAGAAGGTTGGCAGTCGCGAAGGAGTGCGGTGGAAAGCAGCCCGAACTGTAAGAGAAGGAAAAAAAAAGGGGGGGAAGATGCCGAATGAAGTCGCGATCGGCAATACGAGGTTGAGCAAATCAACGCGGTATCAGGAAGCCCCGTGCAAAGTAAAGCTCTCGACTCCACCGTCGTTCATAGGGCGGCGTGATGAAGACGTCGGGCGTCAAGTGGCACAAATGATGGCGATGGGAAGGGAGGGTGGGAAAATCAAGGGGCCGGTTTGATTTTGTTTCCGGCTGACGCACTGGGAGGTGGATTAAAGGAGCGTCGCAGGGCGAGCAGGGGTACGAAAAAAAAGACAAGGTGATGGAGCTGATGTGAGGATGTCCCAGCCCCAGGCTCTGAAAAGGGGAACGCTGGGCTGAGGCTGGGGGGCTGATACTCGGTGCGGTGTAGCGCGGTGTAGTGGGAGCCCACAGCGCCATGGCCCCTATTGCGATGGATCCAGTTTGTGGCTGAGCCCCTCTGTATGCGTGGCGGGCTGCGGGTCTTGCTGACCCCTCGCTCGCATACGAGCGAGACTGCGGGAGGGACTCTTTCGCCAAGTCGGTCTGGTGCTCCAGCCCCGTGTTTAGCATCAAAACTTGGGAATATGCGGTTTGGTTTCTCCGAGCGCTTGTTCCTTATTCCTCTGCCACAACTATCACGAGGTCTCCCAAGCTCGTCCTGGTGGTCCTCGATTATCCATCCGTGCGACGCCGCAGCGTCACTGCGAAGATCTGGAGCGAGAAGCAGACCGCAAGTCCAGGCAACGATGCCCCTGAAGCCGTTTGACGAAGCCCGGCATCTCGGCTGGACCCTTGCCTGGACCCACGCTCGGCACGCTAGGCCCATAGGGTTGCACACTAAACTAGCATGGGGAAATTAGGGCCCCCAGTGTGAAACAGCGATTCGCCTGTCGCCGTGCCCGGGGACCACAAGGTTCGGACGTCGCGAGGCCATCGCCGAAACAGGTACACTTCCACACCGTACCCTTGGCGCAGAAGGTGCGCTGTTTTTGGCTTCGGCCACTTCTTTTCCCTGGTAGAAACTGGCACCTCGTGTTTTTCCCACTTTCTCCTCGCGCTTACTTCGGCTGATCGACCCGTATTGTACGAAACGGGGAATGTGGCGGTTGCGCGGGGAGGCGATTCCATCCGATGTCAGGGTTTTACGGGCCAGCGTGGGTAACACGACGAGGTGACGAAGGCGCAAGACACGCTGGCAGGAGGCAGTCAAAATGCTCCCGTTGGCTGGCGATCCGGCCGGTACTCGGCAAGACATGCTCAACGCCAAATGTCATCTCGTAATGTCATCAATTTTGGCGTCTCCCGACCAAGGTGCTATTTCGGAGCGGGTCGTCGACAAAGGCAAATGGCCATGATCCGTTCCCTGATCAAGCCCACGCGATCATGTCGAGGCACCAATTACGCATGGGTCTTTCCGTCCCTACGAACCATGCGGCAACGTGACACCAGTACTTCGTCAAACGGTCCTTCCCCGCCCGCCTTATCCCGCATCCTCCAGAGCCGGGGATTTCCGCGCTGGTTGCCAAATTGGGTGGAAACCCTCCATATATCGGAGCAACTAACCACTACTCGGGTAGAACCGATCCGGGGCTGCCCCGTCTGGCCCTTCTGGAAACGTCAAGCCCAGAGCCGTGGGGCTTGGTGAGGCGGTGCACATGAAGGCCGCTCAGCTTTCAACCGCCCACCGGCGATCCCGGAAATTTTCTGAGGTGAGGGGTGAGAAGTTAAAAATAGATCTGACTAAGATGCCCAGTTCCTGAACGCCAAGAGCGAAGGAAGACTGTGCCCCGAGCCTTCCTCAACTTTCGGGTTCGGAGAGAAAGAAGAGGATCTTTGGGAACGGAAGGATTGCTCACATCAGAAATGTGACACAAGGCAGGAGCAAGGCAATGAGATGTGACAGCAAAGGCGCGCTTGTGACATCGTCCGTCAAATTCTGGGCAAGCCGTTCTCCTCCCTTCGGGCCCATGGACCCACCGTGCCTCTCCCTAATCTCGCTGGAACGCGGGGCCGTGTCTCACCACGTCTTCGCGTGTTCAAACACGCTCTCGCGTCCCCTCTGACAACACCATTTCGCCGGTCCCAACCGCGTGGTGCCAGTATCTCACAATGGCCAAAGAGCGAGCGGAACGTGACTAGTCCCATCGAGGGAACTGAAACATTTTTAGTCTGATACCACAGGGCTCGGTACATATACTCCAGTCTCGCTCACCGCTCCCTAGGGCCAGGCTCCTGGGTTTCGAAGCCCACGACAAGGTTGCACCGGCAGGAATCCGGGGGAAAGCCACTGTCATCCTGCTCAACACCCGTCGAATAGTTCGTCGGCATCTCTTCATTATTCACCAGTGCATGTAAGCGAACGCCGGCTGGCGACGTAAGGCAGACTTGTACCGTCGAGTCTCCAATTGTCTTGGGTTTAATTGAAGATTTAAGCCCCGAGACATCCTGCATTCTAGAGAGAAAGTTCTGCACCGTGTGCTATCGAAACTCAGAATGATCGCTTCTGATGCACCACGTGAAAAATATATACGTAGAAGAGAGACCGCCTGAAATTCCCATCACTTCCCCGTCAAAGGATGAGCCAGAAAGCTGCCTGCAGGGCTGGGCCGCGGCCCACGAGCCCGGCAAGGAATAATAAACAGGCCGACAGTTAGCATACGGGACAACGACCTGTGTCTGCAAGGAATATGTCTAGCAGGGAAGCCGGGGAGGCGGACAGGCTCCTCAGCCCCCTGAATGACGGGCATCAAGCTTCACGTCTACCCCCGAAAGTAGCTTAGCGTTGGTCTGCCCCTCGCAGGAACGGGCGTTTGGGATGCAGACGCCCGCGAGGCAAGGAAGCCCACATAAACCCTAACCAGCAGGCAGGTGTTCTGGACAGGGTTGAGATACAAAGAATCCTCACCTGACCTGTCTTCTTCCTCGCGTAACGGGCTACTACGATAGGTCGTGAGAGGTTTGCAGTGTCGCCATCCCAGGAGATAACCGACCCGTCGACGAAATCAAGGTTTCCTTCGCCTTTAGCCAATCGAGCGGATATTAAGAGCGAACGATGATCACGCAGACGGCAGCCTCGGGGAGGTGCAGGCCGGCGTTTCCAGGGAAGAGCGCCAGCCCCCGCACCGCATTCCAACCGCCCTCCATATGTCGTGGAGGCGGGGGCCGGAGCCATGCACAGCGGCGAGCTGCAGCGTGTATCCAGTATAATAGGCCGTGGAGAGTTCGGAGTGAGGGACATCAAGTTCATCTCGGAGCTGGCGTTCCATTGGCCGTCTTTTGCCGTCAGGGTGAAGGAGCAGCGTTCCTCGGGGGCCAGAAATGCCCTTGGTTCTATGGAGCATTGCATCCTGAATCCCGATGCAGACCGGAAGAAATCGCGGGTAGGTACACATGGGGCCAAGTTTGAGATTGTTCCCGTCGACAAGGGCGGGACGAACGAGCTTCCGGGAAAACATCCGGCTATCCCCAGATTGGCTACAACAGGTGACGCGCTATAATGATTTGCCAGGCCTAAGGGGAAGAACCACGCCAGAGTCGGGGCACGATGGATGAGACGCACAGAGGACGACGAGAGACAGACGTATCTTGTGATCACCGTGCCCGGGAGCTCGATGCGAGGCGGCTTGACTTTCGATCGCATAAAGCACGGAGCAGGTGGGCAAGAGGGGATCGCATGGGCATGCGCACTAGTGCAGCGAATTAACGCGACGCCCATCATTACATTGCTACCCTGACTCCATTTTCCACAGGTACTTCCTGCGAAGTGGTACCAACCATCGGCTGGCAAGTTACTTTGCTCGTTTAATTGGAGCCATGCAGGCCACCCATGGCTCAAATCTAAACTTGTTAAAGATCCAAGTAGCATCAATGCTATTTCTTGCACTAGCGGTACCTCCTCGGATATCTTCCCTAATCGATCGTTTTCCTCATGCGCTGGGCGTAGTGGGGGCCGAGGGGCGCGTTAGGCGGATGGGAGCCCACGGCAGCCCTCGGCCAGCGTGTTTCGCTCCCACCCCCCTGGCAATCTACGAAGAACGCACGCTGCTTGGCCCTGCGCCCTCTCCACATGGTGCAGCGCATGCCCCCCAAAGACCCGGGGACCCGAGCCATTTTGTCCTCGCTGCCTCCACTTCCTTCAATCAATCTCACTGCCCGCCGTCGTCCTATCCTCGTCTCCTCTCATCTCCCAGCAACGAGACGCAACAGGCAGGCTTTTGTCGCGATTGAAGGCATCGAACGTCGATTTAAACCTCTCAACGGAAGGCCCCATGTCGCCTTTGTAAGAAAAAAATCGGTGTTCCGACTTCCCCTTTTTCCCTTCTTCGCTTCTGGGCTTGTCCCGTTGTCACTCGTTTCCTTCGTCCGTTTCCCGGGAACTCGGCTGGTCAAGTTCTCGACATAACTCTTCGCTTTCTCCATCTTACCTTCATTTTCTTGTCTTGACATCTACGACCTCTTTTCCGCTCGTCCTTCCTCACGCAACGCCGCCACTTTCTTCTCCCGAGAAGTCAACCCCGATTCCCCGAAACGATCGACATCACTGAACCTCCCGCCCTCGCGCCGATCTCTCCTACCGTCCTCACTTCGACAAAATGGATGACGAGAACAACCCCTACCTCATCATCACATCCGATGAGGACGTGTTCTACCAAGGTAAGGAGACAATGCGCTGCACCATTGGCGCCTCGAAGTTTGGCTAACGGGTTTCTCGTGCAGCTCTCCGGGCGCGCGATCTATTCCCCAGAGAAGACGACGATACCTGCGTTAGGTGCGAGACGAACGGACAGCTTACGTGCGACGACTCGTGTAAGGAGGATGAGGGCTGGGTGTGCAAGCAGGTGGTGAGGGTGGACAACTGCAAGGAGTGCCCGAGCACCAAGTGTGTCAAGCAGGCCCAGGCAGACGCCGGCTCGTCGAACGAATCATCCGACGACTCGAGCGGTCCCAACACTGGCGTCATCGTCGGCGCTGTTATCGGAGGAGTAGTCGGGATTGCGGCCATCACATTCCTCCTCTGGAGGTTCTGCATCAAGAACAAGCGGCAATCCTTCCAGTCTTCGACGTACGACGACGTGGCGGAACAGAAACTCGAGGCGTCGCGCGATTTCCACGCCCGGCGAGACCAGCGATCGTCGATGCACACCGTCCACTCGATCGCGTCGACCGTCCTAACCCGAGCCTCCAACATCATCCAGATCGCCTACATCCCGGGCGTAACGAACCGCGCCACGCCCTCATCTCCGAACGATGTCCTCGTGCCTCCCGTACCTCCGATCCCCATCTCCGTTACCGACGCGAACAACCGATCGAATTACGAGGACCAGCACTTCTTCATGCCAGGAGATCTTCGCGACTCTACCTACTCTGGCTACAGCGACAGGACGTCATACGCGCGGACCTCATACGCCCCGCGCTCTAGCGTTGCGTCGACGATATACGGAAAGAACGTCGTGGTGTCGACACCACAGACCGGAATGCGAGCCAAGCCCGCCATGATTAGCGTCGGCGGCGGCAGCGGCAGCTCCACGCCCCCAGTACCGAGCGTCGACTACGAGAAGTACAACGGGAGGCCAAAGACCCCTGATAGCACCTTTAGCATCGGATCGGCCTTCATGAAGAACGCCAATGCCTCGACTGCCAACGCCTCGACCGCCACGCCTGCCCGGGCGCAGCTAGTCCGCGTTGCGAGCGGCAAGAGGATCAACGTCAAGGGCAAGTCGGACGACGGGGCGTCAGCGAACCCGACAGCACCGGCGACGCCCAGCCCGCTGGCCGAGACGTCGGGTTCCTCGACTATTGCGGAAGACTCCCAGACGGATAACGAAGGCCCGTTCCTAGACCCGCCTGATACCCCAGGCGACAAGCAAAGCCATAATAGCTCGCCGAGCCTTAGCGCCGTCATCGAGGAGGCGACAAGACGCGCCGCGCATATCGATCGGCCGAAGTCGATGGCTCGGGAGACGAGTCCGTTCGGCGACGAGCATGCTACGAAGGACTGATGAGCTGGGTACGATACGGTTGTATGGGCATCCCGGTGTATGTGGGATGACGTCTTCTCCTTTGTCACACCTTTTCTTTTTTTTTACGCGCTTCATCTACTTTTGAGACCGGCTGTATGAGGCGGCCGGGTTCCTCTCCGATATACCACTTGCCTCGTCCCAGCGAGGCCTCGACGTTCGCTCCTCTTTTTTTACTTCTACGATTGGGACATATTCTTTGGACGGGTGTGGAGTTCGATTCTTTCTTTTATCTACTTTGTATGTGTGTCATGGGATGGAAAGCCAGACTTCTTTCTAAAGGGACTTTTTTTTTTTTTTTTTTTTTTTTTTTCATTGGGATGAGATGTTAAGGCGTATTATATGTGAGCGGGAAAGGGGCGGCTAGTACCTATCTTGTGCTTTGCTCTTTTTTTTTTTTTTTTCGGTTTCTCTTGGAGAGATGACTCGGGGCTTTTGGTCTCGTGCTTGGATAGTTGGTAGACGTGGAATGAATGAAGGGTCGAGGTTGCGGCCTCAAATAAGTTCTCTCTGGGCAGGGTTTGATGCCCGCCCCCGTCTCATGTGTATGTGTACAATGTGTGCCCGCAGATGGGTTGGCCTCGAAGCGTGGGACGCGGGGACTCTGTCGGTTTCGAGTTCGACCGGGGGGACGACCGGTTCCGCGCAACGCAGCCGTTCCTCAGCAAACCCACCTCTTCTGATCTACCAGCATTCTCCGCGTCCTAGTCCATGAGGGTTGTTCTCCTAGACGTATGTAGAACCCGCCATGTGATGTGCCCTTGGAAGACGAACTGAGCTGCCCTTGTTTTGGAACTGTACACATACGCAGCCCAAAAGCCGAGTTCGTGTGAATAAACAAATTGGCGATTCCTGGGACAAATACAGTCGATAGAATCCCGTTAAAAAGCCTCTGGGAAACTCATCCATTCTGTATTCCACTCCGTCATTCAAAGGCGCTTCTAGGCTCAAGACACCTTCTCCTTTCCCGCTGTCTGGAAATCAGGGCCAGCTAGCAAGTTTCACTCTATTCCCGGGACGATTTGCCCCGTCCCAAAGTGCCGGGCAGAAGGCACTAGACGTTTCCTGCACGCGATACCGAGGTAGGCAAACAAAGCGCAAGACGAGCCCCGGAGCTCTATCCGAAACACGTCAAGAAACAATACGAGACAGGTTCTCTCCTCTTGGTGGCCGAGCGTTCGCCAGGAGTCTTGCCGAAGTAGACCTCAGTGCTCATCTCGGGCCCGCGACCTCTGGCTCACCCCGGACTTGGGCCAGCGTCTCCGTCACCGGTTGATGTCGGACACGGGAAAGCGGACCAACCGCACAAGCTGAGCCAGTCTCTGGCGAAGAAACCTGGTCGAATTTCCTTTCCGTAAAACGTTCCGCCGGTGCCGCCGGCAATGCAACCATCGTCGTAAGAACCGGTTGCCCCCTACCAGCACATGATTAACCTCTTGCATACTAACGTGGGAATACCAATAACCTCGGAGCCTTCTAATGATTGCAAGCTCCCTGTTTGCTCGACACTTAGGTTTAACGGATAGGCGCTTTGTCTCGGGATATCAAAAGGTCCACGTGGGCACTAGATCCCAGCCTCGGTCTATGACCAGCCCTCCTTCGTGAACCTTCGCCAGTTGAGTAAGTGCCAAATGTGGCAATCATGAACTCGATAGGTTCGACCTCGCCAATCCCATTCCAAACCCGGCTACTCTTCTCGTCAACCGTTTCTCTACTTCAGCCGAGGTGCCGAACTGCATAAAAACATGGGGTAGCACTTCCTCTCCGAGCCCTGCGTACCGCCCCCTGGCCCGGGGCCCGATGTCACCCAGAAGAAAAGGCCGACAGAGGGGATGTGTCACTGGGATGCGCCTCTCCTGTATGGGATAGAGGCCCGTCACAAACTACCACAGGCGAAGTCGTGATGCATATGACGGCATGAACTCACTCATGATATGGAGCGCGGTCTCCCGAGCCGAGACGTATCGCACCATCATGAGGGAACACAGGGCCGGAAACCCCGACTCCGCGGGCTTCCATTTTGTAACCATTGTAGCAGCCCAACCCGGTTCTTCGGCGTCGCTCTCCTGAGCGCATATTTGGCTCGTGCGGAGCCCTGTCCTAGAGTTGCTAGATGCCGTGTCGGGCGTCAAGACAGTAACGGGCGCCGAAAGTGCTTAACCAGTGTAAGCCGGGAAGATAACGGGTATTTGCGTGTGTCAGGTATCACGGATAGCCAGATCCCGGCAACAGGGTACGGTCCGAGACGTATGTAGCAACTTAGAAGACGAAGCGGGTCCCAGTATTCCCTAGGTTCGAGATTCGAGTACTGGACATCTACTGCGACGCAAACCCGAGAATAACCTGCCGGCCATATCACCTTGCGTGCTTCGTACTGGCGGGTAATCGGAGTTCCACGGGTTGATCCACGACGAGCAACGGAGTCACATCTCGTCCGGTTTCCCGAGTAAAAGAGGCATGTTGGATGGAGACGGGCACCGTGAAAGGTGTGGGAAGAGGAACATTCGGAACGCCTCGATGCCCGGATTTAGACAACGGCATGGCCATAGACACTAAAAGGAGCTTGGCTGGTGGCAGTGCTAAAGGAGAGAAGAAAAAAGCTATCGGCGGTAGAGAGGGGCAAGTGTCGATCACGTCGGTCAATGATCGACAGGGTCACGGCGGAGTGTCGGATCTTCTCGGTCCTGAGGGTCGAAGACGCGCCGAAACGCAGTCGAGGCCTCAAGGTCTCGAAGTTCGGAATTGAGTCGTGGCCCGACTAGGTCTGGCGGAGCCCATTCGGGCACTTGGTGTCTCCGGGGAAGGGCCAGACCGGGCAGGTTGTGGGGTGGTCCCTGCAGGTCGGCGACGAGGGCCAAATCCTTACGGCTCGGTTGCGTTTCAACCGCACCGGTCGGTTCCCGATGTCCCTCTTTGGGCGCAGGTGTCGAGCGAAATACAACCCGGTATGTGCGTGCTGACGTCGTCACCTTCTGTGTTGGCACACCGGTGACAGATATCCCGGCTCGGGGTGCGTTGAAGCCGGCCAGAGGGAGAAACGCTTGCCCTTTTGGTCCTCTCCCGATGGTACAGTCTTGCTCATGCCGACTTGGCGATAGACGGCGGGGCGGGACCCGGCAACGCGGGCCAGGTATTTTCTGTCTTTATTGCTCCAAACAGCGGGCTTTCTCGCCTTATGGAGCCGTTGGGCAATGTCACGGTGAATCCACCCCAGCCGAGGTGGTTGGCAAATCCCCCCCACCGGGCCTTGAGAATGGCCGAGACCAACCTGGTCAACGACGGCGGGCGGTGAGTACGGTGCCTGAAGAAGGCCTGGGGCCCACGCCATGATCGAGCTGAAATGTAAACTTCAGTCATATTTGCGAGGCTGGCATTATACAGCTCCCAAGCGCCCGATTGGATCATTCGATGGGAGCAATGCCGGCTCGGCACAGCCATCTTGTTTTCATACAAGGATCTCCGGGCAAGGAACGCCCTACCAGGGTTATGTCCGCAGCGAGGAGCCTCAGGGGCAGGATAACGTCTCCTTACGTGGAGGTCCGATACGACTGTTGGTTTTCCGGGGAATCGGCCAATGCTTGCGCTCCCAATTGTGGCGGGTGTCGCCACGGGAGCGGGAGCTCCCAATTCACAGCAGTGACGCAATCGAAGCTCGACGGTGGATAACGGCGCCGGCGCTCAATTTACCCTGCAGCCTGTAGCATAAAAAGCGTTGAATTGCGGAGAGGGCTCATCCCATTGGGGAAATAGGCTACATGGGGATCCGCGGGAGGTCGGGGTTCCGGCGACCACATCCGCTGGGTGATATCGACGAAATGGTATTCGGCCGCCAAACAGCGATGATGGGGTACAACGTCGGCTGGAGTTTGAGATGCACAGGAAAGACGGGGACGATGTGAGGTGGCTTACTGTCACAAGGTAGCCGGGCCAATCGAGCGACCGTCGCTCAGCATTGCCGCTGCAGGGCGGCAGGGCCAGGGAGAGCCATCCCACAGGGGCCGATCAGGGAGGAAGCAGCGAGTTGCGGATATCTTCAAGGGCTTGACTCCACGACATCAGAGCCGAGGAGCGAAGAGGCCCCGACCAACCAAACGCACGTCTGCATGAGCTCGTCTGTTCCGCATGAACAGGCGGTATCGACGGTTTTCCTTCCGAGACGGGACGGCGCTCAGGGCGCTTGGACGAAAGGGGCCAGGGAGGCCCGTCATTAGCGCCGAACTTGTGCAAGCACGACCTGCCGAGTGGGGTGGATCCTTCCTTGCCGGGCCTGCTCTTGCTGCGTCTCCCAACGACCAGCCACTTGGGCTGCGTCGTCGCGACCTCGAATTGCAGCAAGCGACACACTACTCACACCCACCATGCGCAGGAGCTCAGACCATGTGGGGTTAGCGGGACGCGCCTTCTCCTCCAAGCTTGGAAAACCGCAGGGAAAAACCATGTCTGGCGCTCCTGCTATCACGGGTGTGTTCGCATTCTGCGCGTCTTCTCCTTTTGCAAGCCCCGTCCCCGGCGAATGTAGTAGGCGAGACCCGGCGGCGGAAAAAGCATGTCTCTTCCGATTTGGCAGTTACCCCGTCCGGCTCCTCTTTCCTCGCCCGCCCCCCCCCCCCCCCCCAACCTCTCCCCACTAGCAGTGCAGGCAGAGACTTACGGTGTTGGCCTGTCCCCTGCCGCCTGCCAACCAGGTTCTCGGCTGCTGTGGACCTCACCTGCCACTTTTCTGTTCCCGGCCCTGCATTTTGCCTTGCCGCATGCTTGTCCGTGTGTCACTCCCGGCCTCGGGGAGCGAGCCAACAAGAGTGTCGTCGGGAGTGTCGAGGATGGTGACCTTGAGGATCCGCGATTACCCGTCGCAGAGGGATCCAATGGCCGGGCACCCTTTCACCAAGCCGTAGAAGATCTACGGGGTGGTTGAACTAGATTGTTCAGGGCGTCGTAACATCGTACTAAGGAAAAGGCGGCGCCCGTGGCTCTGCTTGTGGTGTCTGTATCTAACGATACGTGGGTTGGGGCGACAGCGGGGTCCAGAGTCGGTCATGTATACCTCGTGCACAATCCATGCGAGGCAGGTGCGTTGGAATGCGTAGGGTACCGAGTACGAAAAGCTCATGCCACAGTGGGTATCCGAGCAAGTATTACCTGGCTGCAGACCCAGTCCAGCCATCAACAAGCCCTCGACTTTGATGGTGCTGTCGTTCCGCGCACCAGCCCCGACGGCCGCTTTGCACCTCCGCTTCTCCGTTTATCCTGCCACCCCTCCACGTCCCGCCCCTCCCTCCTCGGCCCCTTCCCACCGCCAACAGACCCTTCCGAGGGGAGGAATGCTGGCTGCTTCCCGGGTTGAGCTTCGGTCACGGTACGGTGTGGCGGCTCAATTGGCGCAAACACCTCCTGCTGATGGATGATCAAGCCAGCCGCAGTGCCAAGTGCTTCGTTAGCCTCTAGAGAGCCTTACCCCAGTCCAGACTCCCATCTACACCGCACCTATCGCAGTAGTGGCTCAGAAAGGACCGTCGAGATGCCCGGGGCCGCACAGTACGCCACGCCGAGAGCACTCAGAGTAGGGGGTACTTCGCTACCTGACCTCGCCTGCGTAGTGCGTGTTTGGACCCCTCCCCCCGCTGCTCGGGGCACACTTGAACCGTGCCCCCCGTTAGTCCCCCACCCTCGCACTTAACGCCATCACCATCGATCTTACCTTTTCCCTTCCCCTCCGATACCTCCCTACAATCCCACCCGTGCACCTCCGCCAGGCCACCGTCGCCCTTTCGAAGACCGGTTCCTGCCGCAAATAGAGAGGGGTACCTGCTCCTGAAGACGCACATTGCATCAGGACGGCCAGTTTCTTTCCGACCCCATCTCCCGACCCTGATCCTCCTGCTCTGGGACACTAGGAGACCGACCATAAATCCCGCCACACAAGCCTTTCCCCGGGCTCGTCGACCCGCCCGAGTTCTCCACCGCCTCGCCCCCCCCCCCCAAAAGGAACAAGCACCAGGCGGCCATAATTAGAGGACGCTGACACCTTGGCTTTTGCGCATCTCCAGACTGGAGCAGACAACCTCTTTCGGACAGCTGTGATCAGCATCGAGAGCCAAGCTTTGGCGACAAGCGACGAAACCTGCACCTTTGCCTGTCCGAAACCTCGTCACGACGAACTCAACCCCACCATTCCACCCACCTCCACCATTCCTCCGGCTAGCATCTTCTTCCCCCTCAATCCACTTTTCCGACCACCCGAACCCTATTCTTTCACCCTGCGCGTCACGACGACGGGATCGCGAATCCCATCTGGTTACCTTCACCATGGCGGGGAAAATGGTTTTGTACAAGTTGGTGGTGCTGGGAGATGGAGGTGTAGGGAAAACGGCGCTGACGATTCAGCTCTGTTTACAACACTTTGTTGAGACGGTATGTCTTTGCCCTCGACGCCGACGGTTGACCAGGGTCCGACTTTGAGCGATGCTCCCATTGCCGGCTGCGAATCGAATTTGATCCCAGAATCAGCTGAGCGAGCAGCAAAGTCGAGGCCCCACACACCCAAGCTCCGCGTTTACCAGGTTCTGACGTGTCTGCCGCCTATAGTACGATCCGACGATCGAAGATTCCTACCGGAAGCAGGTCGTGATTGACGGCCAAGCCTGTATGCTCGAAGTCCTCGACACCGCCGGCCAGGAAGAATACACAGCACTCAGAGACCAATGGATCAGAGACGGGGAAGGGTTCGTCTTGGTCTATAGTATCTCGTCGCGGTCGTCATTCTCTCGCATCAAGAGATTCTACAACCAAATCCAGAGGGTCAAGGACTCATGCGCGTCGTCGCCGTCATATCCCGGCTCGCCCATCGCCGCCGTCAGCCCGCAAGCACCCGTGCCGATTATGCTCGTTGGAAATAAGAGTGACCGCGCAACCGAGCGGGAGGTGTCGACCCAAGAAGGGCATGCCCTAGCACGGGAACTCGGCTGCGAATTCGTCGAAGCATCGGCCAAGAATTGCATAAACGTCGAGAAGGCATTCTATGATGTTGTCAGAATTCTCCGGCGCCAGCGCGTGGCGGCCACCCAGCCATACCAGCAGTCGACCAAAGCCCCCCGGCAGACGGGGACCGGAAACGGCACGTTACCAGGCAAGACTGGGAAGACGGGCAAGAGGAAGTGCGTGATCCTATAATGAAGTGGCCGAGATATGCTGAAGGGACTCTGGGTGGGAGGAAAGAAGGGACCGTACTGCGGTTCCAGCAGCAGGACGGCACAGCTCGACTGATGGGCCAGTCAGCCTAACTTGAGCCGTCCCGCCATGCGTCTGGGCACCTGCTACGGCCCATTGCAAGAAGCCCCTGGCCATGCGGGCTCATGGTGGATGTCGCACGTCCAGTTAACGAAACGAGAGGGGCGGGTGGTGGGCAGACGCAGAGGATGTAGGAGGCATGAGAGGGGAGCACTACAGACAGCCCAGTCGTTCCGGGTTCCGATACCCCGCAATGGAGCAAAGCCAAACTAGGCGCCCAAACCGGCGAATGGCGTATGAATTAAAGGAGGCATATTCTGGGGCGCAGGCTTCACTCTATTTCTGTTTATGGAACATTTCATGGGGGGGCCTTGAACACCTGGCTGCTGGCCTTTGTTACGAGAATCAATGATGAATGATGCTCACAGTACTGCTCTTTGAATGTTTGGGATTGCGTGACGATGATCTTGCGAATTGAGTGCTAGATGAGGGAATGAGAACCTGTTTCCTTTATATCCAGCCAGGTCCGGAAGCTTTCGTTTTTTGTGCATGGGGTAGTGTAAGTGTGTGTGACTTGGTATACTCGGGATGAAACTTTGCGTATGGGTGGATTGATAGAGAAGCCCATGGAAGTCTGGATATGCCCATGGCGGCTGGTCTCGCCGTCCTTCCCTTGCGTGACATGCTGGCGGGCCGTCACATCCTTTGAGTAAAGGCTGAAATTTCCCCCCTAACTTCACAGGTGGTTGGGTGGCGAGATAGGGCAGGGAGGAGGGTGGTAGTCGGTCTGATCCCTCGGTCCTCCTCCGGAGCCTCTGACTGCGTCTGATGCAATGTACCAGTGTGACGGGCTCTCGGTGTCCAGTGTTCATCCGAATGGTACTCCCCGCAGGTTGTCATCTATCGAGTCTGCGCCTCTGTACCTCCGGAGATCAAGGTCATGGCTTGGCCCCCTTGGCGAGGGGCCGAAGACAGGCCTTCCATACCCGCTCCTGCCGTGTGGCCCCCGTTCACAATCTGCAGCCCATGATGTGCCGCCGCGCCCGTTCGTATGTCAACCCGATCACCCTCCCGCAATTTTCCTTTCCCCTGACCACCCTACCCCAGCCCGGCCCCTCGGTTGGTCCCCTGCAAGGTACGAAACAGGAACAGTATCCCATGTGTGATGTGATATGCAGCTTCTTCACCGGCCGTGACTCCGCCTGTCCCTCCCGCTGATCGTGGCGACAAGCCCGTGAGGGCCCCGCCCCGTTCCTGGCGCCCTGACCGTCCACAACGGGCGTTTCCCCACGGAAACTGACACCCTATTTGCCAAGGAAAGCTGGGGAAGACGCACATGTTGCTTCAACCATAGCTCGAGGGCGAGCAATGGCCCCGTCCGCGCCCTAAGCATGCCGAACGCGGACAACAGCTCCGGGAATGGGCGCGATGTTACTGGAAGATGGGGTTATAAGTGCCCTGGAAGTGCTTGGTTAGTACATACGACCATACCCTGTGGAGAACTGAGGGTCCCGTCCGCTCCCCTGAACATAAACCACAGAGGGCCGGAGTAGTAGTTGGGTCGGTGACGACCAGCGAATGCCCGGTGTTGTATGTATTTTTTGGTCTTTTTCTGTTCATTGTTCTTCCTCGATTTTGTTTATCCATTTCACGTCCATTCTAGTGTTCTTGGTAAGATCCGGCTCGCAATTGACATTGTCAGAGCTGAGGCTGAAATGTTCTGTGTGCCGGGCGTATCAATGGCAGCAAGCGCTGCGCTGGTGTCTCTTGGGGATGTCACGAACGCTGGCTGTACTTGCGATGTTCGGACCGTGGCTTCGCCGCTACCTCGCGCAACCAAAAGAACAGAGATGCCGGCCTCACGCCCGCGGCGCTCCCACCACCTCCCTCCTCCTCGTCCGCAGGGGACGATAGAACGCAACTGATGGAGATAGTGTAAGACGGCTCGCCATGATCCATCCCACCATCGCGTCGGTGGCGCAGCTAGCACCCAAGCCGCCGCGCCAGCTCAAGGAACCCCGCCTCCTCGGCCGACACCCACACGTCAACCCACCCCTTGGCCTCCTCCACCCTCTCCCTCTCCCACGCCTCCTCATCCGGCCTCTCCACATAGACCGTCTTCATCCCGCACTTCCTCGCCGCCTCGAGGTCATAGAGGTGCGCCGCCACGACCGCCACCTCGCCAGGCTGGGCCCCGAGCGACGCAATAACCCCCTCGTACACCGCGGGGCTCGGCTTATAAGCCTCAAAGTCCGCCGCTGACAAGATAACCATGAACCCGTCGTCGACCATCTTGTTCAAGTTCCGCAGGTTCTCCTGCGTCCCATTCGAGATCGTAGCCGTCACGAACTTCGCCTGCAACCTCCGTAGCCCCTCCGCGGCGTCATGCCACGGCTCGAGCCGGTGCCAGACGAAACTCAGCTCCTCAATCTCCTCGTCAGAGTACGCCTCCCTTAGCCCCCTCCTCCCCAGCAGCTCGCCGAGGCTCTCGCGGCGGTGCGCATCGACGTCCTTCCAGGGCGTCACGCCGGGGACGAAGCCCGACGTGAATTTCCCGTACGCAATGGCCCACTGCTCCGCGAGGTCGGCGCAGTCCTTTGGCGAGAGAGCGGCTGCGCGCGCGCGGAGCGGGGCAGGGAGGGAGGGTGAGGCGGCCTTTGATGCGAGGGACGCGGAGAGTTCCTCCGTCGTTGTCTTGTGCCAGTTGACGCAGGTGCCGAAGACGTCAAAGGCGAGGGCCTTGACGCCGGCGAGGGCTTCAGCGGGCATTTCTTGCGAGTGTTGGGCGTGCTTCGTATGCTTGGGATATGGCGCGTGCCTTGGGGCGGTGACCGACGTTGGGCGTCGGATCGGGTTCTGAGCTCAAGATCCTCGCCGAGGCATGTCCCGTGCGGGGACCGGCTGATCCCTCCATGACATGCTGACCCCGCACAACGTCAGCGGCAGGCCCGGTCAGGAACGAGCCTCATGCAACTGGGCCCCAAGAAGAACAGAGTGTAGGTGGATGGGCTGATGAGCTTTTAGCAGCCACAAGGCTTCGTCCTTTCCACTCGCCATGTTCCTGCATTCGGCCACGTGCTCGCCATGCCTCTCACGGCCGTGTATTACCACGGGTTTCCGGATGCTGCCACATGCTTCGCAGGATCGTAGAGGACCATGCCCGAAATCGTCCGTGACGTCAGCGTCAATCCTCTCCCCGGACGCAAGTCACCGCAGTGCCCACCGCCTCCCATGTCGGCCCAGCACTTCAGCGACCGCTTTTACAGAGACGGCCGCCACCCCGTTGGCCCGGTCTCCTTCCTGAACCCAACGAGGAAGCACTTTCTCCTCCGCCCTCGCACCGTTGGGCCCGCCCCGCGGCCTCTCGGCCCCATCTACCATGTGTGGCGAAGCCGGGATAACAGGAAGGGAAGGCACGCAGCGGCTGTGCCGAGGCAGCGTGCGGAGGAGCGGGTCCATTTGCCGAGAGCGTCAAACACGCTGGCAGAGACGGCGAGGGGCGTGTGGCGAATGGGGGTGCGGTATCCCGTGTGGGACATCTCTTACGATGTCGCGATGTCGTTCACGCTAGGTATGACCGCGAGGTGCCTGCCTCTAACCTCCCTCGCCCCTTCACACGCCCATTCACCTGCGCCGTGTCCGCCCACAATGTACAGAAGCGTGACGGGCACGACTAACCTCACACAGGCTCCGTCATCTGGTGCGTAAACGGCTGCTTCTCCTGGCTCCCGCAAGCCGCGCCCTCTTCCGAGTTCAAAGGCGAGGTCCTCTGGGGCGGCGGCCTGACGAGCTTCATCGGAGCCACCGTCTTCGAGCTCGGCTCTATCCTGATGATCCTCGAGGCCGTCAACGAGAACCGGACGGCCTGCTTCGGCTGGGCGCTAGAGCAGGCTCTCGACGGCGACGCCGTTCGCCTCTGTAGTAAAGAAGGGGACTGCCGACATCACCACCCCCACAGACGATCGTTTCTCCGGCCATTCCCGGTGTCGCCCACTTCATCTGAGAGTCGCTTCCGCGACCCGGCTGGAACCAAGCCCTCTCCAGTAGAGCTCGCGTCAAGGGAGAGGCCATGGCTCTGGTGTCCGACCTGGTATGAGCTGCGCACCCACTACTTCAAAGAGATCGGCTTCCTCGCCAGCTTCTCGCAGCTCCTGGGCGCGACCGTCTTCTGGATCGCCGGTATATCGGCGCTGCCCCCCGTCTACGAGAGACTCCACGAAGCGTCACTTAACGGCGTCTACTGGTCACCGCAGGTGAGTTCTCGGTCCGAGTTCCCGAGTAGAACAGGGCCAGCCCTAATGCCTAGGCAAACGAAGGTCGTTGGGGGCACTGGATTCATAACCTCTAGCTGCCTCATCATGCTGGAGGTGCAGGACCGGTGGTACACGCCGAACCTGAGGTCACTGGGGTGGCACATCGGCTTCTGGAACTTCGTGGGAGCCATTGGTTTCACGCTCTGTGGCGCGCTTGGGTACGGGGTTGACCGTCCAGGTGTCGAGTACGCTGCCACCCTGTCCACCTTTATAGGGTCGTGGGCATTCTTGGTAAGTAGAGATGGGACTCGGGCCTCCGCATGCCCTGATGAGTGGGCGCTCACCCGCCTCGACAGATTGGAAGCGTGATACAGTGGTACGAGAGTCTGAGTAAGTACCCCGTGACTCTCGAGAAGGACCGACCTCCGGTAGCAGGGGTCGAGTACGAGTTAGATTCGGCGTGAATGAGTTTCCGTCTCCGTTTCCCGGCGGCATGTAGTTCATGCCTCCCTATGAACTGAGCTCCCAGTCCCCACGGATAGTGGTAGCGGTCTGCTCTCATCCGCCTCACCCACCGTGACGTGCTGATGTCAGTGGGCAGAGTGAACTGCTACTCGTAGCCCGGGTGTTTGAGTCTTCATAGTGTCCCGAGCAGAAAGGAGACCCTCGAGAAGCCCGAGCCTGTCTTGGTGCTGTGGCTCAGACGGACTCCTGTCTGAGAACAATGTCTACATTGGATAGGACTCGTCGCACTCTTTCTTGCCGTCGCAGAGATCAAACCTTCTCCCCCGTCCTCTTAGAACGTCCAAGTACTTTATCAGGAGCAGTGGCACGTCGCCTCGCCTATATTGAAAGAGACAGTTGCCGCTCAAAATTAAATTACTTGCAGAATCGAACGTGGCGGTCAATCTGCGCCAGTGGTACTGGCCGTTCAGGCGGCGCCCCCGGGTTCGTTACACCGTGGAAGCTCTGCAGTCGAAGAACGGAAGAGAGACATAGAGCTGCAGTGACTGGAGCCTTGGTCCAAGAGGCCGGCCTTTCCTTGATAGCCCCTATGTGTTAGTGACCATGTCGAAGGTTGGCATCTTCTTTAACAGTCAATCTTTGCCATCGAGTCAATATCCCTTCTCTCCGCCTTCAGAACGTCCAGTATCACAACTGTGCACAGCCGTTGCGGGTGCAGTGCCAGGTTCCTCGATACCTGTCGTGCGAGTCATGGAACAAGCGGGCTGCAGCGTGCGCTAGAAACACTGCTTGGCCAACCACCAATAACACGCGAAATCGACCTTGCGTCAGCTCTGACCCAGGTATGGCGATCACAGGAAGGTCGTCGCGAAGAGCCATCAAGGAGAAACATGTGATACGATCCCAAGGCCTGCATACGTACTCGACGGGTCGACGCGGCTGCCACGCGGTCCGGCTCGGAGCGCCACGCCTTTCGGTTACCCCCGTCCTTGAGTTGCCGCCTCGGCTGATATGACCCACACGACCCCCCTGATGAAGCAGCAAACAAACTCAGTGGAGACGGTAGGATCATACCCCGTCAAGAGACCCGGGAGAGGACGGGACGAGACGGCCGTTGTCAGCCATACGGCCAAAAGAGGTTCGCGAGGGGTCATCCTCGAACCGGGACGAATCAGTCGTGCAGAAGCGACGCCACAAACCCATCCTTCGGAAGGGGTCCGCCAGACTAGCTAAGCCTTGGCCCCTCTGATCTGCGAGTGTTGACGGCACCTGGCCCTGCTGATTATCAAAGTGCCACAGCCGATGAGCGGGAGTGCACGTCGTGGGACCAAAGCGAAGTGCCCAACGGGCCGCGTTGGTTCAGCCGAAGGAGACATGGTGGTCGCCCAAGGACCTCCACCTGCAGCCCTAATAGAGGAGCCAGCAAAGCGTCCCTTCCCCTGCGTCACAGTGACTCCCAGTTCCTCGTCCTTCGCACGGGCGCAAGCCAAAGTTGGCCATGGCCCAGGCCACGCCCGTGTCGGCGAATTTCCTCGCTTCGGGATCCGCGGCCCCTCCAATCTCCTTGCCCGCTTGCCCCTCACGCCCGTCTTTGCTTTTTCCTCTCTGGTCGGGCCCTGATCCTTGACTCACAAAAGCAACGCGAACGCGTGTCAGGATTGAGCCGGTCCGGAAGGACCAAGGGAGACGGAGAGGCGGGGAAATGTGGTTCCTCACGAACGGCCTTTAGGTTCTGCGCCGATCGACTGGGAATTAAGGGTGTTTCAGGAACCCTTGTTAGGGTTCCTGGAGCCATTAGCCAATTGTGCGAACGCATTGGATACGAGGCTTCCCAGGCTTTCCCGTGTTATCGAGTAGGGGTGCAGCGCAACAATGGTGATCAATAACGCGACTGAGTTATACCCTCCCCACCGAGTCAAGCATGCGGAGAGGGCGCCTTCCGGTCCGAGGAGCCATGTCCCGGGCGGCGCAACTCGTATTGACCGGGATCCGTTTCCTCGTCGGACGAGCTAGGACAATGTGGACAAGCGTGTCGATGGGGACGCCAAAGGGAACCCGCCGAGCACGGAGACGGTCCACTTCGACCCGCGCCGTCCCACCATTGACGCCTGCCAGACTGCATCCCCATGATCTGACAGCTCATGAGTCTCGGGGTAATATCCCACGCAAATGAGAGGCCCCATTCACTGCGCAGCGAGGCTCGTTCGCAGTCCCATGTTCAGGGGCTTCGCGTGTCCCGCTACCGGTCAGGGTACGAAGTAACAAGAGCGGAGCATCCTTCTGGGCATCGTTGGGGCAGACGTTCCACCTTGTCGGATCTGAGTATGGAGCCAACTGGTAGATGATAATCTTGGCGAGGATCAGCTTCAGCATGCCAGTCCTTCTGCGGCGTAGCATGCATTAGGTGCCAATGCAACGCTGATATGTTTGCCGATGTGATGGAGAGATTATGGAGGAATGCCGTCGCCTTCTCGCCAGCCAACTTCGGCTGTGATAGTGCACTGCCAATGTGATGACACAGGCCCCTTTCCTGACCCTGAGAAGTGGCCCGGGTAAGACTGGATGAATCCTTGATGCGTAGCTCTACAGCCAATATTGGAAAGTGGGGGATGGTGGAAGAAATTAGCTACAGCTGAGTTTGGAAGTAACTCCTTTACGCTAACCTCTTCGGCCTGCTGATCCCCGCGCTTGTCTGGCGCAGGATTTGGCGACCTCTTTCAGCTCAGGCAGTCTCTTCCTTTTGGTTCCCAGGACAAGGGAATGGTTCCGCCGAGAGGTGCACCCGGATTTCTCATCCATAACGCCCGTTTCTTCATTCGGCGGCGAGGATACTGAGCAACCCTAGCCAGACCATATTCCACTGGCTTGAACAAGGTCAGGCCAAATTGTGGCACTCGTGTTCACGGGGCCGCCGCGCCGCTCATTTCCCGCGCCGATGACGCAGCCGACGCGTTGGAAGGCAAGGTTGGTGTCACTACCACTACCATACGAAGATGTGCTTGTACTCGATATCAGCGAGACCACGGCTGATGTGTCGGTCCGCTCGGCTTCCAAGTCTAATATCAATCGGACGCAGTGGAGGAGCAACGCGGAGATGATGTTCCCGTCGTCATCCTAAACGGGCGGAGACTCGCCAAATGGACATTCTGCGCCGCTCTGTGGCGCTATATCGTTGAAGTCAGAGAAATCTCCGTCATTGGGAAGGTGGGAAGCTGAGGAAGCCAGGTCTAGCCCCGCCCGGATTCGGCCATTGTGTGTTTCCACTGGCGACTCAATTATCCCGACGACAGCATCCCTGCACCGAGCCCCGGCAGGGGTCCAAATGGGGACAAGGGCGGGTCGCTGGTGGATTATTCTCGTCGACCAGCTCGACGACGCAGCGGGGCGGAGAGCTTAGCGGATCCGCCTTGGCCTGCTTGGTTAGACCTGTAATCTCGCTCAGGTGGGAAAACACCAAAGGAGTCAGGATTCTGACGTCGCCCGCGCCCGCGTTTCGACACTGTACGGATATCGGAACGGTTTCCGGCACGACAGGGCCAGGTGGCTTAAGGTCCACAAGGGTCTGAGAGGACGCGGATGTCTCGGGCGGGCTGCCCCATTCAACCCACTGGACAACCTCATCCCGTGCGATCCTTTATTTGATGGGCACACAGGGTGGGCGTGAGCCTTAGTGACGGAGACAGAGACTGTGCTGAGGGGGATTACTGCGTGCTTTCGGAAGACGCCATCGAGGAACTGAGGGAAGGCGCGGACGCCAAGGCGCGCCTTCCGCCCCGGCGATTCTCGCCAGCATCGCGCCTGCCGCCCGCGCCTTGAGCATGGGGTGACATCTTGTCATTGGCCTGTGCTGCAGGCTTGATGGTTCCATAACGTCGTTCAAGGTACATTGGCTTGGAAGCACATGCAATCCAGGGGAAGCCACATCCGGCTGCAAGCTGTGGTGCAAGTTCCCTCAATCTGCTTCGAAACTGACAGGTTCAAGGCTGGCGGAAGGCGCCTTGGCAGGGATTGCCGAGTACTCAGCGGTACCCACGCTCATGCGGGGACCAAGCAGACGGGAATTTTGAGCTGATCCCAAATGCCATCGAGGAAGCCGCTAACGGACGTTAGATTAGTACAAAAACCTGTAACCATGGCGATTCAGCCGAGCATACGCAGTGAGGCCCGAGGCTTCATGAATTGTCTGTACCAGGATAGCATCACGGCCTCCATCGCCGGGCTGTATTACGGCCTCGCTCGTCTTCGGACTGCAAGGCGACATGGATCATACCCGGAGGTACTGGCCTCTGTGTCGCTCTTGCCTGCCATTGTCGCATTGGCGCAATACGACGCTGGGGAATACCCCGTGCTGCTGCGTACTCCGCACCTCATCTAATAATGCAGCACAGGCACTTTGTGCCATGTGCTTCGCGCTTCATCTTGGACGCCTCCAATCGTTGCTCATAATCCGTCTGATGATCTGCGGTGCTTTTTACCTTCTCTATCCCATCCCCGTCGCCCCGTCCCTTCCCTTCCCCATACTACTGCGCGACCTCGTCCTTTCTCTTTCCTTTCTCCCAGGTGACAGGGACGGCTGCACTCGTTGTTGTCCTGTGGAGAGCCATTTGTGCTTGGTTTCGGCATCCTGTCATTGTCCGTTATCCGGTGTTATTACTAGATGTCCAATATTGCCTCGACGACTCTCTTCTCGCCGTGCCGCCCTCTGAACGAACCCGCTCTTCCGTCGTGCATCGCAAGCCAGGATTCCGACTGCCATCCACGAAGATCTCGAAACGAAATGACACGGCCCAGCCAACTCGTTGGACTTGGCTTCGACTAATGTTGTTGTCGAACACGAAGTCGCGAACCCACGAGCCCGTCAGAACTAGGCGCTGAGCCGACCAGTCGCCACGGACCGACCCGGACTTGCTTTTTTCTTTGGCGCCGGAGTGCCTCGCATTACCCGCCATCTGCTTCTTCTACCCTCGTTTTTGGATACCACAATTGTTAGCGGAACCCTCTTAGTCGCAAACTTGGACGGCGGCTCGTCTGTGGCGGTATGTCTTCCGTCTTTGATCCCGGTCCCTTTACTCCAAGGAAGCTTCGTTTGGGTGTCGTATCGGCATTGCGACAGCGTCTGCGAACTAGCCTGTCATTTTCAAGTGCCAGGCCAGGTTGAATACTGACTGGGCGCTATTCTAGAACCCACCGGATCCTTTTACGTTTGTACCGTTGAACTTGACAGTTCCTTTTTGCCTTATACGCTTCGATATTGATACAAAAAGAAACGGCGTGCCGATTTCTCCATCGTTCCCGTCACTACGTATGCCGATCCCCTGCATACGCCAGCTACTTTACCAACTGCATCATTCGCCAACCTGTCAAATGGACACCGTCGCTCGAGGTCTAGTCTGTCTAGCCTGAGACGGATTCACGGAACGCTTTCGCACCCGCTCTGCAAGAGGGTGAACGTTTGAAGTACCCCGCGTGTAATTCCTGTCTCGCCGCCTATAACGGCTGTGTCAGGGCGGCGTTCGTTACAGGGATCATCGTGGAACATCAATTAAGGGGCAACGGCGGTTGGTCCACACTCGCGGTGCCAGTTCGCGACCCAAGCGTAACCCCCACCATTGTCTTTTAATGAAACCATAGTATCTCATAGTCGGCCAAGACCTCCCCGCTTTCTTTGTTCCGCCCATTGTTCCACAACGGCACCACCCGACATGACTGTGTGGGAAACCGAGGACGAGTCCAGCGGGCCGACGGCTGCGGCTTCCCTCCCGGCACCACATGAACCGCCGTACCGAACACCCTCTCGAGGCTCGAAAAGGTCTCGGGAGCGCTCTCGAGGTTCGAGAAGGTCGCGCAGATCCGCAACGCCCCCGGAAAAAGGGTCGCCTGCCCCCAGTGACAAGAGATCGTCGAGAGATGTCACCACAGATGAGACGATCAGCATCCTCGATCCACGTCGATTCACCCCGACGCTCCATGCCAACCTAGTGGCGGAGATTCTATCACTGAGGAGGGATCAAGAAGAAAAGAATAAATTCATCGAGAGCCTCGAGGAGTCTCTGCAGGCGTCGCGTGAGGAGCAGGAGACTCTCCAGGAGACTCTTTCGACTACGAACAAGGAAACTCGGTCTATCAAGCGCCAGCTAGCCCTGCTAGAGGGTGGCACATCGTCTGCATTGGGTGAGATATGTCGGGAAAGAGATGAAGCTGTTGAATCGGCGGCCGAGTCGAGAAAGCGCCTCGAGGCGGCGCAGAAGAAGCTTCGCGTACAGGAAGAGGACTCCCAGAGAGTGCATGATAATTGGGCCAAGGAAAAGGACGAGTGGGAGGATGAAAAGCGCAAGTTCGAGCGACGCATACATATCTCTGAAAACCGACTGAAGGTTGTCCTCGAGGAGATAGCAGCCTACCATGAAGCGCAAAGGAATGGTACTCCAGGCGGCGTACCCGACAGCGAAGCGGAGGAACAGAAGGACAACGACGCCGCTAGTGTCCGAACAATGAGCATGACCAACAGCGTCCGCTTTTCCACTATGAGTGGACTGCAGGCGGCGGCAAAGATGAATGGCAGCTCACTCGCCGATGAGCTCAACTTCGAAGGGGACGACGACTGGCAGACGGACAATGAGGGTCGCGAGAGCGTTCTCTCGAACCACCACATCCGCAAAATAAGCCGAGACAGCATGATAACTCGGATGCATCTCCGAAATCAGAGCATAGAGAGTGTGAAGCGACCGGGAAGTGGTGCCCGAGGCAGGTTGTGGGCGAATCAGGCTGTCCTAGAGACACTTGAGGACAGAGTGGGAGAGGACACCGAGATGGAGATCCCTGAATCGCCGGTTAAGCCAGCTTACAAGGATACCGGAATCCAGTACTCGCCACCGCCATCCCCGAAAATTCAATCCTCGAAACCGTCTACTCCCGAGCCCGCAACGAGGTCTGACAGGATATTTGACATTGACAATCCATCACGCGGCTCACCCAGGGCCGATTCAGAGGTTGAGGCAAACCAGAGGCGCAAGCGTGTCCACTCCGGTCGTCCGGTGAGCATCGACCCCTTCAAATCTCCGCGCTCAATGGTTTCTGCCAGCTCGCAAACGATCGAGGAGCCTCCGAGTCCGCCCAAGACGCCCAAGACGCCGGTCAGGTCAATTACTCCTCCGCCGCCCGCACCTGTGCCCAGCCCCCCACCAATGGTGTCTTCGTCCATGCAGACCGACCCCCCGCCACTTCCAAGGCCAGAAAGCTTCCCGATACCCGAGATTTCGATACCTAGTATTAGTATCGTGCCTCCAACTAGCCGCCCGACAACTCCACGGGAGTCACTACTGCCGCAGCTCACCAAAGACTTTGGGTGTCAGGTGAATTTGGCTCCGTCGGTAGAGACCACCTCTACTTCCGTCCAAACAGAGGAAATCCGCACCGACAAGCGTCTTGCTCTACTTCCTGAGCACCTCCGTCCCTCCAACATCACATCCAGACCGCCGACCCCGAGCAGCCCTGTGGATGATGGGCGGCAGTTCACTCCGGTACCGGGCAATCTGCCGCCCAGGAATCCGAGGAGGCTTACAGCCAAGAAGAACGCGGCGGGAGCCCAGTCGTTCTCCCACCGTGCTGCTGGTAGCGATGACACCACGCACGATGCCTATCCTGGTAATAACGATGACGGCCCACTTTCCACCCAGAGGGCCCCGATGAAACGGCCACACCGTATTAGCAGCCTTTTCGCCGGTTTTGATGGTGGAAGCTCGGACGAAGCTGACGATTTCGGAGAGGTCGATATGAGTGATTCGGAGTTCAGGACTGCCCTGTCAGCACCTCGTCCCAAGGGCACGGCATCTTCACGGCCTTCTAAGCGCAACTCCTCTGGGACGGTGGATTCGATGCCTACAGAACAATTTGCCATGTCCAGACGAACATCAAGCAGGAGCTCAGTGCGTCCACTGGGTGCTACGGAGGTCTACAGCAGTTACAACCTGCCTGAGGGCCGCGGGACACTTGGTCGGAGTCCCTCGCTGAAACGGTCTATGCGCTCTTATGAGAAGTCCAACGTGGTGGGAACAGCCACCAAGGTGAATGTTATGCGTAGAGCGGCATTGATCCAAAGCGGCATCGTTTCTCACCAAGGCCGTCCACGGAGTCCAAGTCTGAACGAGACACGCGAGCCGCCGTTCCCCATCCCGACAAGGGCAAGCTCAAGGCGCCCACCGTTCAGTGCCAGCGCGCCCAGTGATGGGCAGCGCAGCCCTACCCGGTCTGGTGACGCCTGGCATAGACGTGGTATGGGTCGCGGCGTCTACCGAGCCAACAGCATCCGCAAGGTTCGCTCGGCCGCCGCCATCCCTGTAAAACCACGATACAGGCGCCAGGGCAGCCGGTCACCCCCACCATTCTCTCCATCCACGGATGCCCCTGAGAGCCCAGGGCTTCCCCCATTGCCGAACAACGACATCACGACACCCCGGACTAGGGGAAGCAGCAGTCGATACAGGTCACATCGGTCTCAGCCGTCAACGAATACCGCGTTCACCAACAACACAGCCTACACCAACAATACTGGCCACACCAACACTACAGACCCCGCCTCCACCGCCTCGTCACAGCCCGTTGGCGTTGTTGATGCCATGGCACAATGCATGGTCGGGGAGTGGATGTTCAAGTACGTTAGAAGACGCAAGTCGTTCGGAGTGCCGGAATCGGGCAATAGAGATGAAAACAGCAACGACAGGCATAAGCGATGGGTATGGCTTGCACCCTATGAGCGCGCAATCCTATGGAGTAGCAAGCAGCCTTCCAACAACAGTGCATTGATGGGCAAATCTGGCCGCAAATGTAAGTTTCGACACAAACCCTCCTCGGCACCGTCTTGTGGTGTGGCCACGGAAAGACTCGAAGCAACGTGGATATCTGACACTCCTTACAGTCACTATCCAATCGGTGTTGGACGTGAAGGACGATAATCCTAACCCCAAGGGTGCTTCAACCTTGTTTAACCGCTCGATCCTGATTTTGACCCCACAGCGGGCGCTCAAGTTCACCGCGGTTTCGGCCGAACGCCACTATATCTGGCTAACAGCATTGTCCTTCCTGGCGCACTCATCCCAAGCTGTCCCGGAAATCGTGGCGGCAGCGCCGCCAAAGCCAATTCCTGACTTTGAACCACCGCGCGCGAAGACGAGGCGACCCGGCATCCGGGACTCAATCCGGCTCACAAAGAGTCGGGGGATGGTCGGGAAACCCAGCGTGCCTCCGCTACCGAGCTCGGCTCCGTCTCAGATCGGGGACATCTCCACAGAAAGGGCCCCCGAGCCTTTCCCCCCTCTCCCTACGAACCATCACAGACGCGACTCTTCACACGATGCGGCCGAGCCGCCGCAAATCCCGAGGTTCCATGAAAGGATCGCCCCGGATAGGGCTACTCTGGAAAGGGCCAACAATGCCATGGTCCACGGCAGGAAGAGGAGTAACACTGGGGGACACGTGCCTCCGCCATTGTCCTTCCGTGGATTCTCCGGTCCAGCCGGGAGCGTAGGGGCTTCGCACACGGCAACAAACAGCGTCGCCGGGGCCAGTGTGGGAACTGCAGGGTCGTCGGACATCTATCAGACTCAGCCGTCAAGCAATGCGGCATGGGCGATGAGCATGACGGCATCTCAGCGGACATCAGAGGCGTCGTCCCGGCCAAGCAACTTCTTCGACGCCATCGGCACTGTTCGGATGGAGGCGTTCATCAATCCTCTCGCGCACCCGGTATTGGACGATTACCCGGACGAGGAAGATGAGTTCCTGAACTTTGCTCGACGGCGGAGCAAAGAGCTGAGACGGCGCAGCAGTCGCAACCGCAAGCGTGATAGCTACAACTCTCGGGCGACACGGACCACGGACGACTGGAGCAGAACGGACGACGACATGTTTTCCCGGGATGACCCGTTCAGAGGATTCTGATGGCTCGGCACCCTACCTGAGGTTGGGCCATAACGGATATCCTGCCAGGAAATTACCCTGTCGCCATCGTCGTGGGAGTGGCATACATCGCCGCTGACTCGCAGTTGTACGATTTGTATGTGTATGTGAAAAGAGGGACAGCGGAGCGCAGTGGCAGACCCCCGAGATTGCATCTCAACCCATTGTTGGGGGTATATATCATTCTACTATGTCTTTATCACTACACTTTCGGAGGTGTTGAAGTGGTGTAACCTTCTCGTCGATCTTTCCTACCATTTTTTGTATGGGCCTTGTCTGCCGACTGTGGACGACTTTTATTTTTTTCTTTGTCTGTGTTGGGTATATCTATCATGGTGCAACATAAGAGGGAGGACGGGGGCAAACGGGTGCCCATTTCTTTTTACTTCACCTTTATCTTCGCGTCGAGACCGGGGACAAAACTGGGGAGTGTGTACATACTCGCCTTACACTTTGGAGGAGAAATCGACTATGGCTGAAACCAGCCAGCCACTACAGCTGTGTGATCCGTGTGATCCTTGGATTTATCTCGGACGTAGAAACAAGCCCGTAAGGCTTTGAGTGTATATCCGACGGAAACGCTCATGTAATAAACCAAAGAATACTTCAGAACATGGCCGTCTTTGGATTCCAAGTGAAGTGTGTTCTATTTGTAAGCTTCTTTGATGGAGGGAGGGAGATGGCTGTAGTGTGGAGATAATCGCTTATCTTATCGGCAGTGAGTGCGGCGGGATTATGTACGAAGTACTTCAGGCTCAGCCTAATGACCCGGCGAGCACAAGGCCTCCCGTCACCAAGCAAGTCGAACCGAAGCAAGGCAACCGCCGTCCACCCGAGAACCGACCGCACGAGCCAAGATCCGACGACTCTTGTATAAACTTCTACCCGGCTCATCGCCGAGCTCCGTGCGCTAAATAATCGACTCTTCTCCCGACCCCATCCTCCCCCGCGCTTGACAAACGCCCCTCAACCTCGATCGACCCCGCCGTACCTACCGGATAACAATTTTACATTTGCGGACACTCCGCGGGCGGAACGCGTGAATTATCTGGACGGAGGAAGTACGAAATTACCGGCAGGATGTTGAAGATATGGTCAATGGTACGAGTCCCACGGTGGCGGCGTCGCGCGATCTCGGCATGCCCCAGGGCCCTAGGTGCCCGCATCACGGCTCTCGGGCCGGTGCTGGCGGGGTGAAATGAGATCGGGCTAGGGTATGGGCTCTACAAGAAACGCTTGCTAACAGCCGTGTGCCCTGTAGAAAAAGGAGCAGCAGAAGGCGGAGAACGCCGAGGGGCAGGCGGGGAAGAAGAAGAAGGTGACGGCGGCCCAACTACGGGTACAGAAGGGTGAGTCCCCGGCCCACGAAGCAAGCACTTCCGCCCCTGAGCCTACACTCCCCGTTCCCGTCGCAAGAAACCGCGGCCTATGAGTTTTCAGAGCTAACGCGCGACTCCGGCTCGCAGATCTCTCCGAACTCTCCCTCGGCTCGACGATGAAGACGGAGTTCCCTGACCCAGACGACATCCTCAACTTCATCCTCACGATAACACCTGACGAGGGCCTCTACCGCGGTGGCAAGTTCACCTTCACCTTTGCCATCAACCAGAACTTCCCGCACGAGCCGCCCAAGGTGCGGTGTCGGGAGAAGATCTACCACCCCAACATCGACCTCGAGGGCAAGGTGTGTCTGAACATCCTACGGGAGGACTGGAAGCCCGTGTTGAATCTGAACGCGGTTATAGTTGGGCTGCAGGTACGTCGGCGGTTACTCCTGGTGCGGGCAAGTCATCTGCGGCCATGCACGCGAGGACAGACCTGATTTGGGGTGTAGGGGGTACTAACGTCTGGACAGTTCCTCTTCCTCGAGCCGAACCCGTCGGACCCGTTGAACAAGGAGGCGGCGGACGATCTGAGACAAAACCGGGAGGGCTTCAAACGGAATGTGCGGGCGTCGATGAGCGGAGGGACGGTGAAGGGAGTCACCTATGACCGCGTCTAGGGCCGCGGTGCAAAGTGATGCGAGGCTGCTGCGGGGCTACTGACCTGTCTGGGGCCTCGAGCTATTGCTCTTTACTCCATGGTCCGGAGAAGGGCCGGGAGAGACTTGGCCTTGGACTTGGATGCCCAGCATGGAGTGGAAGCTATAGACGGTGGATAAGTCGAGGGACTGGGGGACGTTATGGCGGGCGTAGATGCATGGTCGGGCATGACACATAGGCGGGGACTAGTCCTTTTGTTTCTTCCTTTTCTGAGTTTGCTTATTCCCCAGCCAGGCGTAGAGCTCGGCTACACTGATTTGAACATACACCCATACCACGGTGACTCACTGGCGGATGATTGCTCGGCAATAGTGTGACTCGAAGTCGGCGATACCCTCAACAGGCTAAGGCTGGATAGCGGCTGCGAGTACCCCACATCTCCAGACTCGCCAGCCAATCCGGGCCGGGCCAGCTCACCTGACTGGCTCCGCACGCGATTGGTTGCTCCGACCAACGGGGGCAGTCCACCGCCGGTTGGCAGCCCCGAGATCGGTGAAAAATTTCGGGCCAATTGGCCCAAGACGCAAAAAAAAAGGGTCGAGGCCGACCGCGACCGGGCCGGCCACGCGCACGTACCAATCAGGTTCCGTCACCTATTTCCCCATCCACCGCCCAAAACCGGAACCTCTTTCCTCCTTCTGCTCTCCCCCAGACTTTCTCCCCCAACCGCAATCCTTCACAGAACGAAGCACCATCTCCGCTCACCCCCTTCCCTCCTCACAATCACCCTCACAATGGCCTCCAGGAGCCTCACCCGGGCTCTCCGCTCGCAATTGGCCCGCCAGATGGCGGCGCCGGCTGTTCAGCAGCGCACCCTCGCCGCCGCCGGCCGGAGCTTGGCGAGGCAAGCTCGTCCTGCCGTTGTCGGGCCCGCGCAGCAGGTTCGTGGTCTCCAGACCATTGACTTCGCCGGCCACAAGGAGGACGTCTACGGTAGGTTTCCCGGGACTTTTCGATTCGAGCATGGTTTTGAGCCGTTTGACTGACGGGTGAGGTGTTCAGAGCGCGCCGACTGGCCTCAGGAGAAGCTTCTTGTGAGTCACATCTCATCCGCATCTCATCCGCGATTCGCCGCGCGTGACACTGGGACAACCTCCTAACATTGGTGAACAGGAGTACTTCAAGAACGACACCCTTGCCCTCATCGGCTACGGCTCGCAGGGCCACGGCCAGGGCCTCAACCTCCGCGACAACGGCCTCAACGTCATCGTCGGTGTCCGCAAGGATGGCAAGTCGTGGAAGGACGCCGTCCAGGACGGCTGGGTCCCCGGCAAGAACCTCTTCGAGGTCGACGAGGCCATCTCGCGCGGCTCCGTCATCATGAACCTCCTCAGTGACGCCGCCCAGTCCGAGACGTGGGCTCACATCAAGCCCCAGCTCACCAAGGGCAAGGTATGCATCCCGCCCTCTCGTCATCCCCAGGCGCCCGGCCTCAATTGGGGCGGAGAATAGCGAGAGGAACTGACTGACTCTTCAGACCCTTTACTTCTCGCACGGCTTCTCCCCCGTCTTCAAGGACCTCACCAAGGTCGAGGTCCCCACCGACATCGACGTCATCCTCGTGGCGCCCAAGGGCTCCGGCCGCACCGTCCGCACCCTCTTCCGCGAGGGCCGCGGCATCAACTCGTCGTTTGCCGTCTACCAGGACGTCACCGGCAAGGCCGAGGAGCGCGCCATCGCCCTCGGTGTCGCCATCGGCAGCGGCTACCTGTACAAGACCACCTTCGAGAAGGAGGTCTACTCTGACCTCTACGGCGAGCGCGGCTGCCTGATGGGCGGCATCCACGGCATGTTCCTCGCGCAGTACGAGGTCCTCCGCGAGCGCGGCCACTCGCCCAGCGAGGCCTTCAACGAGACCGTCGAGGAGGCGACCCAGTCGCTGTACCCCCTCATCGGTGCCAACGGCATGGACTGGATGTACGAGGCGTGCTCGACGACGGCGCGCCGCGGCGCCATCGACTGGACCCCCCGGTTCAAGGCGGCGCTCAAGCCTGTCTTTGACGACCTCTACAACTCGGTCAAGGACGGCTCCGAGACCAAGAGGAGCCTCGAGTACAACAGCCAGAAGGACTACCGCCAGAAGTACGAGGCCGAGATGGAGGAGATCCGCGGCATGGAGATCTGGCGCGCGGGCAAGGCCGTCCGCAGCCTGCGTCCCGAGAACCAGAAGTAAGGTGGCTGCTTCTGGTCTTCTGGGGTTGGGTTGTAAGAATGGAGAAAAAGGGTTTGGTGGCGATTGGGGGGGGGCGTGCTTTGTTGGGGCGCCTAGGACTGTTCTGTACGGGATAGGTCAAAAATTGTTTCTGCTTTGATATACCTTGCAATATACGGTCTTTTGTACATATCTCGAATGCGGGAAGAGAAGGTCCCTCGTGTTTGTCCGTGCTTACGTCGTACCTCCTTGTCCGTGCTCATGTCCCGTCTTTCCAGAGTGCTCCTGCCGAATTGAGACGATAGCTTCGGCGAAGTGGAGTCTCGACTTTTACCCCGCGCATCCGCTCCGATACAAATAAAGCCCAGATAGAATTATCCATCCCCCTTACCCCAGCTTTCTGTAACCTCCACAAACAACCGACCCAGGTCGGACTCTCATAGTAACAATCTAATCCGATCCTTTTTCTTCCATCATCCAACTACACAAGACCAAGATGAAAATGGACTCCTTCTCAGGCCTCCCTCTCACCCGCGCCTCCGTCCAAGAAGCCCACACGCTCATCGCGCCGCACGTCCACCGGACGCCCGTGCTCCGATGCCGCACGCTCGACGAGCTTGCCTCCACGCCGAGGGAGGAGGGCGGGGCGAAGCCGGTCGTGAGGCTGTGGTTCAAGTGCGAGAACATGCAGAGGGTGGGGGCGTTCAAGGCGCGGGGGGCGTTCCATGCTGTTGGGAGGCTGGTGGAGGGGGGGTGGAAGGGGGGAGTTGTGACGCATAGCTCTGGTGTGTCTTGCTGGTCTCTTCATACCCTTGTCATGGCGTTCCTTCGGGGAGAGCGAGATGGGACACACAGAGTTGAGGGGGTAAGTGGCTGACACGCACAGGAAACCACGCGCAGGCCCTCGCTCTCGCGGCCCGTGAGAACGGCATCCCCGCCCACATCGTCATGCCTTCCGTCTCGGTCCCCAACAAGGTGGCCGCCACGCGGGGTTACGGCGCGACGGTGTACCACAGCGGGAGCACGGCGCCGGAGCGGGAGGCCGTTGCGGCGGAGGTCATGGCGGAGACGGGGGCGAAGATGGTGCCGCCTTATGACCACGGGGATATCATCTTGGGTCAAGGTATGTCTTGCCTTTACTGTGTCTGATCTATGTTGTGTTTGTGGTGTCTGGGAAGTTACGTTGTTGTGACCGCGAGGGAGGTGGGATGAAACAGTGACTTACACGAGTAGGGACGGTCGGCCTCGAGCTCCAGGAGCAGGTCGCCGAGCAGCTCGCGTCAGGGTCTTCCTCTAGGAAGGGGCTCGACGCAATCATCACCCCCTGCGGCGGCGGCGGTCTCACCTCGGGCGTCGCCCTTTCCGTACGTACCTCCTCCTTATCCCCTTTTTACCTCTACGGTTCGCGCATTTCTGCTCTCAACTAACCCCCTTTAGTGCGAGGGAACCGGAATCTCCGCCTTCGCCGCCGAGCCAACCCACCAAGGCGCCGACGACCTCCGCCGCGGCCTCGCAGCCGGCACCCGCATCCCCGCAGTCTCAACCCTCACCATCGCTGACGGTCTCCGCACCCCTGTGGGCGCTCTCCCCTGGACCATCATCCACGACCGTGGCCTCCTAAGGGGCGCGTACGCCGTCTCGGAGGAGGACATCTCGCGGGCGCTGAAGCTCGTGCTGGAGAGGCTGAAGGTTGTTGTGGAGCCCAGCGCGGTTGTGGGGTTGGCGGTTGTGCTTTTTAATGAGGAGTTTAGGGGGTTGGTGGAGAGGGAGGCGGGGGAGGAAGGGTGGGATGTCGGGGTTGTGTTCACGGGGGGGAACCTGAGTCTTGAGGCTTTGCCTGGGTTGTTGAAGCTGGGTGAGGAGGAGGCGCGGTAGAATGGTGCTATTATGCTATGATGTCCGACATTACATGCAACCTATATACCCCTCTCAAACAACAGTGGTATCTCGTCTAACATTAACCATCACATATTCCCAAAGTCGCCACAGCAATCACGAGCCCGCCCTTCCCAACCTCTCATCCATACTGCTCCTCCACCGCTTCCCGAACCTCTTGAGCATGAAAACAGACATTAAGCCGAGGACCAGCGTCGCGAGACCCAGTATCGTAAAGGTCCATCCGTTGCCCAGCGCGCTGATGATAGGCTCCGCCACGACGGAGCCCACGCAGCTGAAGATGTTGCGGACAAAGTTGTTGACGGCCACGCCCTGCGCGCCGCGGCCGGGCATGAATTCCGTCAGGGACGTCGTTGCGACGGACTGTTGCGCGTTAGTCTTGGACTACGAAAGGGTCTTTCCTGGGGTGGGGCTGAGCAATGGGCGACTTACAAAGACGAGCATCGAGGTTATGCCAAAGAGGAAGGTCCCGATGCAAGGGACGAACCAGTGTAGCCCTTTATCAATGGTCCACCCGTAGAAGATCAAGGCCAGCGGATACACCGTCCCGGCAATCCACGCATTCTCCGCGAACCTATCCTCGGGCAAGAATATCAACTTGCCCACTCCATCATACCTCCCCGCCCTTGTCGCCTGCCGCACCATGATCCGATCGATCCACCTCCCCCCAAACATTGACGTGAGCATGTACCCTAGCGACGGCGGGATGTAGAACAGGCCGACGATGAGCATGTCGAACGAGTACGGCGGGGACTCGTAGGACCCCTGGATGGAGATGTTGAGCACGTAGAGGGAGCCAAAGGTGATACTGGCCCAGAAGACGGTCAGGAAGACTGCGGGGAAGCGAAGCATGGCGAGGACGCTTAGGGGATCGATGAAGAAGCGGCGCGCAAAGGCCACGGTGCGCTTCGCGTGCACGCTGACGGACGAGGCGACCGAGGCGCCCGTGGGCGTCCGGCCTAGCGCCGCGCCCCTTGTTTCTTCCCTGGCGGGCAGCGTCTCGGGGAGAGCGAAGACGAGGGCCAGGAGCATGACCCCGCCGTAGATGGTCAGCGCCCACATCGTCGAGCGCCACCCGAGCCCCTGCGCCAGCGCGCCGCCTATAAACGGCGCGAGGAGCGGGCCCAGGAGGGGCCCGAGGTAGAAGAAGCCCATTGCGCGTCCCCGCTCGTGGACTTCCCAGATGTCGGCGATGGTGCCGGCGCCGACGGCCTGGACGGAGGCCGAGGCGCCGCCGGCGAGGAGGCGCATGACGATTAGCATGGCGATGGAGGAGGAGACGGCGGAGAGGACGGAGAAGAGGACGAAGAGGGAAAAGCTTATGATGTAGATTGTTCGGCGGCCGAATTCTTGGGAGAATGTGGCCCACCAGAGGGGGAAGATGGCCATGGCTGGGCTGTGTTAGTCGGCTTCGGTGGATAGCAGACATTAGACGAGAGAGAAAAAAAAAGAGTGTTCCTACCGAGCATGTACATGGCGACGGACAAGTTTGTGATGGTGGGCGTCGTGTCAAGATCCTTTGAGATCTCGGAGAGAGCGGCTGCAGCGTGTCAGCCCATGCTGTCTCCCAGTGAACCGTGAGGGGAAGAGAGCGACGAACGATAGAATATGCTGGACCCAAAGGGCGCAGCGGCCCCCGCCAGCCCGATGATGGCGGTAATGGTCCACTTGGTGCTGTTCTTGTAGTCATATGGACGCTCAACCTCGGGCATGATGGAGACCTGAGCGAACAAGCCCCGGCGTTTTGACCTGGGGACGATGGCCAGGGCCCTCGACTGCCGGGACGAGGCCCGCGAGATGGGCCTGTCGCCGGAGTGCCGCGAGTGCTGCGAGTGCTCCGTGTGGGAGTCCGCCTCGCTGTCGTCGTCGTCGTCGTCGTCGTCGTCGTGGGTCTCGCCGTCATCTTCCTCCGCCGCCGACTCTTCCACCCCCGCGGCTCCGTTGTTCTTCTCATCCTGCGACGCGTCATGGGGTTGCTGCCCCTGCCGAGGCGAATTCTTCTCGTCTAGCCCGTTAGAAGTGCTTGGGCGGGCTTCTTCGTTGGCCCCCTGGCCCTTCTCCTCCACGTCGTCGGACATGCTCTGCAGACAGCCCTTCTACCCAGGTCCAACACCACGATGACGCCTTCGGCTTCCACTACCAACGGGCAGACGGCCACGATGGAACGAGACTCAAGTTCAGGTAGTATTCCAGTAGACACTCCGTGGTAGCAAATGGAATTCAGCACTCGACCCTGGTGTCCGCGAAACCGAGGGGAACATGCTAGGCATGTATAAGCGGCCTTCCAAAGTCCTCGTTCTTGTTTGGCCTGCAGATAAGTTCAGGAGCCGTCATAAAGACGGAAACGGGGGATGGATTGGTGCCCGCGGCCTTGGCGGCGGACCCTGGCAGGGGTGCGAAGTGAGATGGGCGGGACCAAGGCGCTAGGAAAGGTTCGACGGCGGGTATCAAAGGCACTACTTCGGTCACGAAAACGCGGACGCCAAAGATATCCACGACTTGAAGGCGCCACCTCGAAGAGAGTTTGGCTATAGACACCACAAGAGAGAGGAAGAAAAGAAAAGGGAGAGGTGGAAACGTATGAAGCAGTCTGAAAACCCTGCACGGCATCGAGGATTAGGAATACCGAAATGGCTACTAGACCCAACCCATTGGCACGCCCCGCTGCCGATATGCCGACTGAGCCGGGCCTCCCACCCCGGCGGAGCGTTCCGGTGCGGAGGGCGGACCACAAGCGACGAACGGACATGTTAGTACCGTCCGCAGACGCCACCCTTCGACAGAGGGCCGCCGTGGTGCGCATTGCAGAGCCCTAGCCCGGACTGAGACAAAGGTGGGCGGGCGTGACTTTTTAGGGGGTATTCGAGTGGGTGGAGAACTGGGCGTGTCTGCCGAGCATTGGGTGGGCGAGTCCTTCGGCGGAGGGCTCCACCCGACGTGGGCCTCGGCACGGCGGGGGCTCCGTATCGGAGCCGGTTTTCCGGGCCAGCCAGAACTTCGTGTGGCGGTGCTCACCTAATCGTAACGTGGGCATCAGCCTATGGCGGCTTTGGTGTTGCTGGTGCCGGAGGGGGGGGGGGGAAGGAGCCACGCCCGCTCGTACCCGCTAGTCTCGAATCGCCGAATTTCGCCGCCGATTCACCGGCCGAGCATCGCGTGTTCAATGAGAAGTGCGATAGAAACGCAGACGTCGAGCTGTTGGCTGGGGCGGCACGTCGGATCGAGCCCCGACATGCACCCCAAGTGTGAAGTACGCTTAGTGGCAGGGACGCCCGCCACCTTCCCGCGCCATTGCCGACGCGGATCCGCCATTTCCTATTAGAACCGTCCCGCACGCATCGACCTTCGGATTTCCTGCATTGGAGGCCGAGCCCAATCAGCCGTCGTCGGATGACGAAGCCACTATCTGTAGCGTGTCCGCTCGCGCAGTAGTAGCTGGCCGCACTGACCGAGCGCTGGGGAGGACCGGGGTCTGAGAAGCCGGGGGAGGGGTCGTGGAAACTTCGAGCCGATGGCGATCCCGATGGACCTTCCCCATGCGTCCCTCAAGCCCACTTCCTTGGCCTCGTCGCTAGAAACCGGCCAAGGAAGTTGCAACGAGGAGATGACGGGCCGCCTCTAGCGGGGTAAAGTTCCTGGGCGGGATTAACCCCTCAATCCAACGACCCCACCAAATTGACTCAGAAACCGGCCCCTCTGCCTGGGTACTTTGACTTTGTACAGACGCCAGTACCCCGCGAAACGTCCCTCTTTTTCCCCTGCCTGGAAACCTAGCTCGAGTCCCCGACTCACCCTTGTCATCTCACCAGCCCAGTCCCATCTCCGCATCTCACCAAACCCTCTCCGCCCGCCATGTCCCTCACCAACGCCGACCCCTCGTCCGCCGCGCGCGACGCCAAGTCGGCCTCGCTCGCCCTCGCCACGCTCTCGGCCCAGGACCGCAACGACGCCCTCGACGCCATCCACAGCGAGCTCCTCGCCTCCAAGGATGAGATCCTCGCCGCCAACGCCCGCGACATGGAGCTCGCACGCGCCGCCGCCGCCGGCGGCAGCCTGTCGCAGAGCCTCGTTGCGCGGCTGGACCTCGCGAAGCCCGGCAAGTTCGACGACATGCTGAAGGGCATCCGCGACGTGCGCGATTTGGAGGACCCTGGTATGGCCTCGCTCCCCGCCCCCGCTCTCCCTTGTGCTGCCTGACAAGACGGGGCCACTAACAGGCAACCAACAGTCGGCAAGATCCAGCTCCGCACCAAGCTCGATGACGGCCTCATCCTCGAGCGCGTCACCTGCCCCATCGGCGTCCTCCTCATCATCTTCGAGGCCCGCCCCGAGGTCATCGCCAACATCGCCTCGCTGGCCATCAAGTCGGGCAACGCCGCCATCCTCAAGGGCGGCAAGGAGTCCACCGAGTCCTTCGTCGCCATCTCCACCGTCATCTCCCGCGCCCTTGACAAGTCCAAGGTCCCCAACGGCGCCATCCAGCTCGTCACCACCCGCGACGTCATCCCCCAGCTCCTCGACCTCGACCGCTACATCGACCTCGTCATCCCCCGCGGCTCCAACGAGCTTGTCCGCTTTATCAAGGAGGGAACCAAGATTCCCGTCCTCGGCCACGCCGACGGCCTCTGCTCCGCCTACGTCGCCGCCTCCGCCGACCCGGACATGGCCGCCAAGGTCCTCGTCGACTCAAAGACTAACTACCCCGCCGCGTGTAACAGCCTCGAGACGCTGCTCGTGAACAAGTCAGTCGTCGGCACCATCCTCCCCAAGGCGGCCGCTGCCCTCATTGAGAAGGGCGTCGTCCTAAAGTGCGACCCGGCCTCCAAGGAGGCCCTCGCCCACCTCGGCTCCAACGTTCAGGACGCCGGGCCCGAGGACTTTGACACCGAGTTCCTGTCTCTTACCCTCGCCGTCAAGGTCGTCGAGTCGCTCGAGGAGGCCATCCTGCACATCAACACACACGGCTCGCACCACACCGAGACCATCCTCACGTCTGACGCCGACGAGGCCGAGAGGTTCATGTCGGCCGTGGACTGCGCCGGCGCGTACTGGAACGCGTCGTCGCGCTTCGCCGACGGTATGCGCTACGGCTTCGGGACCGAGGTCGGCATCAGCACCAACAAGATCCACTCGCGGGGTCCCGTTGGTCTCGATGGGCTCATGATCTACAAGTACAAGCTGAGGGGCCAGGGCCACATCAGCGCCGAATTTGGGAGCGGTGAGGGGCAGAGGGAGTACAAGCATGAGAAGCTTTCTCTGTGAGGTGTGAGTGAGAGGAGTTGCGGTTTGTGATGTAGTTATGAATACCCCTGGCTCTCGGGGCCAGTAGTTAGAACATGGTAGTGTGAGAGGAAATTATGGCTAGGTCAGAAACATAGACGGCCATTTGGCGTCGGACGACGAAAACAATATACAAAGAGGCATTAAGACTATGGCTTGAGAGAGCCCGGATAGTGCAGGCTTGTTAGCATTCTACGTTCCAACACATACGCCATGGAAATAGATATTGGAGCGTGAGGGGATACCCCGAACCCACAAGATCATTGCGACAGCAGAATTTCATGACGATGTAATCAAATTCGGTCGGTTCTAACAACATACAATACTGCTTCCATGAGAGTTCTTGCATGGACCGGAAACCACCTAGGCTGTGAGTGCTTGCTCCGAGGCCCAGATATCGTAACTTCGACATGACTCACGTCTATTGTGAAGTTCTCACCGAAGGGGCATGTATGTCTTGGAAACATGCCGTCACTAGTTACTCGCCTCCAAACCTAGCTCAGCCGTCGAGTATCATTCTTCGTCCCAACTACATCGCTCCTGTCCCCCATTCCTCCCATCCACAATGTCCGTTCGGCACAGACTCCAAGGTCCCGGAGTGGGTTTAACGCGTACTCCTATCCACGTGTCTTGGTACCCGTAGAAGACGCGAGCGTAGGCTGTACCATATACACCCTGAAGACGTCTTTTGACGTCCCTTGGAAAGCCAAGCCCGTATCTTCCTCCTCGAAAACATACTTTAGAGTGAGCAATGCTATACAAGGCCAAACAGATAGGTGTAAATTCATTCACTCGCCAACTCAGACCCGCCGGGCTGCCTTGGGGAGTGCAGGAAAAAGAGACCAGGGAATATCAAGCGTAGAACGGGCGCGGGGCTAGCCCAACCCGTAGATAATAGTGTTTTCTAGACTACGTCTACCGCCGGATCGATGGGCTCGAGGCTAGGAGGGTGGTTCCGGAGCCTAGGGACGGCTGACGAGCGCCTCTTGATGGTGTCGAAGATGAACAAGGCCCAAACGACCTGGATAGAATGGGTAGAGTAGCACGCTCCATGGGACATCCGAGTGGGCGGAGAGACGCTGGTCAAGCTCGAGTATCTTGGTGAGCTGCTCTCGCCAGGAGATGCATCTATACCTGGCTTATATGGCGTCCTGGAGAAGGGATTGACCAGTCACCACGTCAATGTCATTCCCACAAGCCACATACAGCTTCCTGATTCCCCTTGCGATCGACGGGGAAGCTTTTTCCCCAAGTGGCTAGCATCGCAGTTGTTCCCCCGTAGCCGAAGCAACTTCTAGAGACGGCCAATCCGTGTGCGGTCTACGCGAGGATGCTCACGAGGCTACTAAAGGAGATGCTCTGACGATGTTGAGTCCTTAGGACATCAGAGAGGACTGTCCCTCCATAAGTCCGTGATACGTCCTGTGGAAAGACTCGCTGTGCAGGACGACGCCCGGGACCCACCGCCGTCTGACTCGTTCTCCGTTCCACCGCCGACCTCTTGAGAGCACAGCAGACCTCTATATACTCGTATTCTTGCCGTCTCTCACGGTCTACGTTTCTCGTGAACAGAAGAATGGGAAGACCATCACGAGTTGATAGAGGGCAAGCTCACTCGGATGGGCCTGATCGAGGACGATACTCGGGTGAGCTCTCCAAGTCACCCACGGCCCAACGAGTCCATCAGCGTCACTGATGTCGACAACGATATAAGTCACTAGTAAGTCCTAGATGAGAGCTCAGCCCTTCCGACTCTGATGGAGGAGCCAAAGGCGTGCTCGATGAGCTCACCCGCGAAGCAGCACGGCTTTCATCCGGGAGTCTCGAGAAGGCAGAACAGCGACTCCCGTCCCCATCCTCTTGATCATTAGACAAAGCACAAAAGCCATCATCGTGAGCCAAGGTGGACGTCCACGACCAAGTTGGACCCAGAGTCATCAAGGAAGCAAGCCCACAGGAGGCGGCAGGGCGGCCCCAGGACCGGGGATAAACTGCAGACATTGCATGGCCCGCACATGCCTGTAATGTACGCCACGCCATATGCGAGGCATGTGTCCTTCCGGCAGATGCGGCGCCTCCGAATCCTACGAGCATCACAGCACTCGTCTCTGCCCCTTCTTTGGCCCTGGCTCACTTCGGCCCAGTATCGAGGCACCGCAGCGCACTAATCCAGTCCTTCGCCCTCGCCAGGACGCGGGATCAATATCTAAGAAGCAGCCCCTTTTCGTTCCTCGCGAGTTGGCGGGGGCCCCAGAGGTACGACAGAAGGGGGCCAGCGTAGAGGGATAACGTAACATCATGTCCAGTCCCGCACCCCGGCTGCACCCCATACTTCGCCTTGCACGGACGAATACGACTCTGGAGGAGTCTCCAACCGACCATCTCCCTTCCCGCCTTTCCTCAGCACTCCACCGGCCCTCCTCATTCATGAGACAGCCACCCAGCACCCCAAGGCTCGAAAGCGCCCCCCTCCGTCAGCGTCCGGGCCCCTTCCTAAAGGACGCCAGCTGGGCCGTACGACATGACACCATGTCAACGGCGATGAACGACGCCGGAGAGAAGGAGGAACAACGGCAATCCCGCAGGCAGCCGCTTGCTCAAATGGTGAGTTCCCCTGCCATATGCCCGGGGGTCCCCTGTCGCGACTGGTGCGCTCCCCCCCCTGTTTCCCTGCAAGACGATGGGCGGGAACGTCCGCAAGGGTGGACGGCCCCTGCCTCCCCGCTCGTCACGCCCTGGGAGAACAGCCGCAGTGCATCCCCTTCCTCCGTTGAGTGCATCTCGGACACGGGAGGGGGAGGGAGCGAGCCACGGGCCGGAGATTAGCTCCTAACCTCCGGGGAAGAGACGCCAGCCGCAGTGAAGCAACATGGACTTGCTCCGGGCCGGTGTGCTGATGCTCTCGCCCCCCTGCAAATCTCGATCCCTGACGGTCTCCGTCTGGCATAACTGCTGGGTCGATTCCCACGCAAAGCAGTCTGTTCCCCCGTGACCTCACATTCCCGCCGTGCGACTCCTCTCGCCTCCGTGTAACGCTCGTAGATAACCCGTGAAACCGTCCTCCGCGCCACCGGCTTTCTTCTTTTTTTTTTTTTTCGCCCCTCGCCTCGCACTTCCCTCGCATGTCTCTCCTGTTCCTTCGGAGTCAGTCCTTGGATACGACCATCGCCATAGAACCTGGGTAGCCGGTCCGGGTGCCCCACCCGTCAAACACCTCCCTTTCGTCGTGCCGCCCGACGTTCGTAGCACAGAATGGTAAGACCCGGAAGTTTCATGAGCTCACAGAGTCCGGCATCATTCGCCCTCGCTCCAACCTCCCCCCCAATCTCCCTATACGAGCTCGAATGACCCATCATCCAATCAATCCCATTCCCCTACGGGAGCTGGGCGCTGAGCTGGCATTCCCTCCCATGGCCAAGATGGCACGCCAGGCGAAAAACCGGGCCCCAGACCTCCACCTGCACTCTTTCTCCACTTCCCGCGCCACGGAGTTTTCAACGGAGATCAGCGGGGACGCCGTGGTCCCTGCTCCCTCGGCGCCCCCCGCCCTCCATCTGATCGCGACGATCCGCACACGCCCCCTTCACTTCCACGGAGCAGTGTGGGTCGGTCCCTCGGCGCGAGCCCAGGCCCGGAGGGGACCGAATCAACCCGGGAGGGTGTCATTGTCCACCGCTTGTGAGGCCCCGTCGAGCGGGGGAGATAGCTCTAACAAGGGTGCCTTTTCCGAAAAGGAAAAAAAAAAAAAACACGCAAACGGAGGTGGACTTGGGTAAAATGCTCGCAGAAAGCGCGCCGTCGCGGTTTTTGTTTTCATATCCGCGACGTGAAGCACACATTCAAGCCTCACCACGCGTCACCCTCCTGCCCACCAGCTAAACGCAGGGCTTCCCGCAAGGCGACGCAAGGCACATGGGGTGCGCTGCAAGGCGTGGCCTTCGATGCTACGGCATGCTGTACGTACGCGGCAATGTCCGTGGGACCCAACTAACAAGTCCCCGCCCACCCCCGATCCCGGAAAGCACGCTGCGCACGAGCAAAAGACTGGGGCCCGTGGGGGACTCGCAGCTTCCGCGGCTGCGCGTCGGCACCCCCGCCTCGGAAAGGCAGAGACGAAACCTGCAAGCAAACTCCACGGGCCTGGGAGCTCCGTTTCGTTTCCAACCTCCCCCACCGCCCTTTGGAGACAATGACCCGAGGCGCGCGCCCGAGGCCCCTTCTTACATGAGGCGGTAGCAAAGTACGGGCGCGCGATATCCTCTACCCACGGCCGCGGATGCGCGTGGCGTATTCCCTGCCAGCAAGGGCACCACGACGCACGCTGGCCCTGTGCATGCCCGGAAGTCGGCCGCGGGTACCCTGCTGCCCCGCCGGCGCGCCCTGGTGCTGGGAGCGGGGCCTGGGGAGACGCGGTCGTGTCGACCACGCCATGAAGGAATGGCGCCGATGCCCATTTCTTCCTCTTCATATCGCGACACCCCATCATGTGGAAACCTTGATGCCGCGTGGAGACCAAAACAAACAGAACAGAATGGAAAGAGGGGGCTGAGCAAAAAGTCTGGGTCCTTCCTGTTCTCCGTCCGGTGCAATTTCTTGCCTCGTGGGGGGGTTGGGTTCTGGAACGCCGTCAAGTCTTGGCTGGCGGCGCTACCCTCGCCCTCCTCCACTTACACGGAAACCGTTAGGGAGAAGATCATGACGGCCAGCCAACCACCCCGAGACGGCCCGGAAAACTTCTCGACAGATTAAAGGGCTGGGGAAAAGCAAGGCGTTGGCAGGCAAGTCTGACAGATTCTTACCTGGTGACGTTGCCAGAAAGAGGAAAAATGAAAACTACTGAGTGAGGTGGCGCGGACCGTTGCCTGCCCCGTATCATTCCGGCGACGGGTTGATGTTTTGACACAATATAGCCGTCCAGGTACGTCTCGTCAGCGAAATACCGCGTGCTGTCTTTTCACCGTCGTTAGATCAAACATGGCAGCGGATGCACGTCTAGCGCCTCCCAGCAATGCAAAGACGGATCCCGATCTCGCAGACGCCGTCTCGGCGCAGAGATCTTGCGTCCCCGAAAGTGGGTATCCCGTCATTCGAGAAAACGTGCCTCGTAGTCCGGAGCCGGCGATCCCAGCCCCCGGCACAATGCTGTCCAGCCCGACGATGGATACTCGGCGGCCCAACTGTCTCACCCAAACCGCCAGTTTTTCCCAAAAGCAGCAACATTTCCAATCGCCAACCACCCTATCGTCAACCCAAAAAGAGAAAAAAAAGCAAAGAAACACCCGGGATCTCCCATGCACCCGCGCCCCCCCCCCTCTCACAGGGACAAGCCCACCTTCCCATGAATTCCCCTCCCCCTCCCCGCCATTCCCCTCAATGCACCCACCCACACATCACGCAAGGGAGGGGTTGCTTTAAATAGGCCAAGAGTAGCGGTGAGCGCCGCGCTATGCCCGAAGTGGGAGCCGTGTACATCCGTCAGCCAACACCCCCGCCCCCTGCCACCGAAAATCGAGGACAAAGAGAAAAAAAAAAAAAAAGGGCAGCCTGGATGGGGGGCCGCCGCTGAGCTGTCTGTACTCGGTACACGCCCGACCGGAGTAAGTATCCCGTACACCGCTCGTGGACATGTGTGCCACCAAGCCACAAACACGGGTGCGGATTACGCTAAAGGGAGGAGGCAAAGCCGGGGAGACCTCCGCAGCCGCGTGTCCGGATCACGGTTCGCCGAGTCGTGACCGGTAGAAAGTGATCGGCGACAATGGGGCCCGCATCTTCCCTTGTCCGTCTCGGGGGGGGAAAAGTCGGTGGGAAAGAGGCGGTAACACCCGGACATACCAGGAGTCTCCGTGACTTTGACGAGCCGGAGTGGGGTAGCCTTGTCCTGAAGGGCCCAGAACGCGGTGCCCGTGACATTTGCGTATATTGCGTGCAGATTCGCCTTCCGCGCCACGCCTATATCCCACGCCGAGACCAAACAAATGCCCGTGGCTTTGTGCAGCCGAGGACAGCGAGCCCAGAATGTCCGGAACACGGGGCCCAGTACTGAAGCCTTTATGCTTACTGAAACTTGAACTGGGGCGCGGCTGAGAGATCCAATTCGTGGCTAATATGTCGGATAAAGGTCTCCGGACAAAGCCTCAGGGGCCCCGTGCTTGTCAATCTCGTCTGCTGTCCTGAGTGTGGGCGGCAGTATGCGAGATTTGTTCTGCCGCGGGGTATCGCTCCCCGGAACCCACGTACCGGATACGAAGGACGAGTGAAGGCAGAGAGGTGTGGACCTGGGAAACGACGTGTAACCCGAGTTGCCAGCTGGCTGTCCGCCCGTCTCACATCAGATCGATCGCCATCCCCCATGTGCTAAGGATGGGACACAGTGATAGAGCGCGTAGTATCAAGCTCAACAGCATTGTGTCTCGACGAGCTCTGCCACCTGACCTGTCGCATGTCTCGGAGCGGCCAACGCTATCCATAGGTGGCCGGAGGAGAGGCCGATACCGATAGTTCGGCCTCCAATCTCCAGTGCAGCAGAGAGTCAAAACAGCGGGCTCTGCGTGTTTCCTCCCCACTGCCTTGACAGTATCGTTTTCCTCCTTTCAAAAAGCCAGTTCTGCTTGTTGAGCACACCATCCCAGTTCGCCACCCTTCCATTACCCCCCGCACGCCACCTCGGGAGACGAGCGAATTTCAATGTTAGATGATCTGCCGCTTATCCCGGGCCCCCATCGCTCCCCGCGGCGCATAAAAAAACTGTTTGCTGCCTCACATGGCATGGTGGGCTACCTGGGGTTCGCCTCCCACATCAGTGGCTTAGGTGACAAGCGGAGAAGCTCGCCATCAGATCAGGTTGCCTTTCTGACAAGAAACCCTTCAGGCAAACGGTCAGTTGCCACCCCTATGTGTGTCGCCCGTGGAAGAGACGAGCATTTGATACTGCTTGCGCCAGCCGCGATTGTATGATAAGCCTCCACGTATCCGTGAAACGGTAGCCAAGGTGGGTGTGTACGATCATGTATAGTCCCCGATCCTGCCCGTCCCATCTCTCAGGCGCCGGGCCAGATGCGAGCGCCACTACCACCCACACGAGCCAGGCTTCATGAAGAGGGCATGCCGCGAACACGTCTGACGGGGACTTCCCGTCCGTCATTGGTCGGGCTTGATCCAGCGTGAGCTTCAAATCTCTGTGAAAACGGTAAAGCCCGTGTTACTCCACTCGGTCTGCGGCCACCTTGGAGGCCAGCTTTAACTCGTGATGGCGGCTCGCTCGAGGTTTCTTTTAAAAAAAAAGTCCGAGAGACGAAAAAGTAGAGAAGATAGAATAATACTGCAGACTTTTGTTTCGAAGTGCTCGAAACAACGCTAGCCGCCATCCTTCAACGAAGGTACGTGAAGCGTGAGATTTTCTTCCTCTTCGAGCTCCCGTACAAACGCCATTTACCTCGCTGACCCAAAGAGGGCCAAAGGAGCAAACATTGCGAGTAGATGTGCTTCCAAAAAGCGTGAGGGTCCATCCGGGGAATGATACAACATACCGAAAAGGCAATCAGAGGAGACGAGTGATCTGGAGCAATGACCCCCTCCCCCTAGTTTTCCCTTGTGGTGGGCTGCGAGACGTGGTGGGCGATGATTGGATCCATTCCCAGCGAAACCTTACAAGCCGTCCCTCCACGTTCTGAATGTACTAACGGCCACGCTTTTCCCTCCTGTCCATTTTTCTTCGGGGGTAAGCGTCAGCCGTCCGCAATGGCCCTTCCCGGGCGGAATGGACCAATGGCTCGCTAAAGCTCGTCTTGACGAGGTGGAATCGATACATCCCAATACGTCATCCGTTCACGGATCTATATTCCCGCCTGCAACGTCCTCTCGTAAGGTCGTTCTTAGACCCGTCGCAAGTGCGGCGCTGCACTTGATGGCATGCTTATGTCGTAGCCAAATTTGTGCGATCTCCTAATTCTCGAGTTGTGGAATTCTTGATGGTGACCTTCGGCACCCTAGGGTTTCTGATGAGCGATGCTGCATCTGTGCCGGAACGACCGACCACGGCCCGGGCTCACCCGGTGTTGGATCCCGAGTTCGCCTGCATCTTCCCCACATTTGCCGTGTGCGGGAGAGAAGACGATATTGGCGCGCCCGAGAATGACAAAGTCCTCAGCTCGTCCGTTCCGCAACTCCCCCGACTTCACAGTAACCCGGAGGACCGCAAGTGCCTTGACCAATCCTGCTCATCACGTATCGGTAAAGGACGAGTCGTCTCCCGAAGAAAGACAACACCACCCACTACAACCCCGCCTGCTCGCCCCGCCCCGGTGGGGCAGGCGTCCCGCTCTCCGTGGCCGAGAAGACAGTGTCGGGCCGCACTTCTCGTCATCACTTGTGACTCGCGACCCGTCCGAAGCAGAATAGCGTCGTTGTATCCGTAGTGTCGTGTAGCAGGAGATGGAACCCACCTGATCTCGTACCGAGTCAAGAGCTCTGCGAAGGTAGACGAGGGCGAGTCACTGTACTCGTCCCCAGCATGTCCCCCACGTTTTCACTGACATTCTTGCTGATTGCGAGCTCTCACCCACTTCTCCTCTTCTTGACACTCGGGATAACTGTCCTTACCCCAGCTTAGTCTTAGCGCCAACCACTTGACGAACTCATGCCCCGTTCTCGGACGTCGTACCACAAGGAGGATGCGTCGACGGGGCTTGATCCGGCAAACCCACGATCGGCACGAGCTTGGGCCGGGCAAAGGACGCCAACGTGATGTTGCACGGGCTAATTCCCAGATGTAACTGTAGTTGCATAGCCTTCAAGGGCCAGATTCGTATGGTGGAGGCCGACAGCAACCTCGCTATCATCCCGGACAAGGACTCGCACGGGGAAAAAATAGTTCCCCACTCTCGACAATAGAAGGATTGCCCTCGGTCAGACTTCGTCCAAGAAGGGAAAGGGCTGGCGAAAATTTCCGCCTAGTGCAGGTCTCCTCCGCACCGAGCAGTTTCTTTCCTCCCACCCATACCCTCGACGGGAAGGATCCGGGAATTTGAGGGCCCGAACGGAGGAGGCTAACACCAAGCAAGGAATACAGCCAAGGAGACAAGAGACTAGTACGAGGGGGTGCGGGCCAGGGTTGGGGCGGGGGGCGTCCCCTCTGAAACGGAGAAGACCCTAGTTTCCCTCGTGCATACAATCGCACCACTATGATTCGCTGGCCTAGTGACACGTACATAGCCGCTGTGCATTGGTTCATATGCGAGTGCTTGGGCCAGCTGCGCGGGATCCCTGTCTCGAGCGCATACCGGGAGGGCCAGCGCGGGAAATGCGGGTGCGGAGCCCCTCCATCCATGCCGTCCACAATATGCGGAGTACATGGATTTGTTCTCGACGAATGCAGGCGATGCAAGCGACTTGGAGAAATCTGGCCGTGCCAGAACGCCGGGGTGTCTTGCAGAGTGAAGCAAGGCAAGAGAATAAAGATCTCCACCAGGTTTGGTGCTTCGGTTATGAGCTGGATGTAATTGAATGGTATGCGCAGTGCATGACTGCACCCAACACCCGGGACCACGATCCCGGGATCAGAGATGTTTGTGAAAAAGCCTTCAAATGCCGCAAGATATGCCTGGGTGGAGAACGCCGGCCATAGTCGTAATGATCCGGTCCTCATGCCAGCCCCGGGTGACTCGAGGAGTTACACCCTCTTGGCTCCTGGGGACCCTTGGCGAGCCGTCGTGACTCGGATGTGATTGCCTCCACCAGAGGCTGGAGATGTCACTCGGCTCAAGCGGCGAGCCATGGTCCCCGAGTCCCCTGAAACACCGCAAATGGAGCCAAGTCCTCAGCACGCGCTCCATCTAGGCCGTTTCCGGCTTCGTGTTCCTGGCATACCCGAGGCCCAGCAAGATCTAGCCTTCCTCTCGCCCCTTCTGCTGCAGACAACCTGAGACACCCGCGGAGGTGGCGTTAGGGCTGATTGGTGACTCGATGAGAGTGTCCTGGTACCAATGCTGAGAAAGGGTTGGTGCATATCCCGATCAAGCCATCGTATTCGGAGTTCCACAGAATCTCGTGCCTGCTACGGTTCCTCATCCTTCCTCTGGTAGATCGGGAGCACATGTGGCAATGGGCATTTGACGAGGCTCGGAAACAACAAGGTTGAGTTAAGCTTGGATGGTGGATCGATCAAGCGCAGCCCTAGCGCATGAAACGACATTGGACGCGTGCGCTGTGAGCCTATAACACGCTCGAATATGCCTGGCGCCTGAAGTGTATGCATCTGAACGACCCATTTGAGGCATGCAGAGACGGCGCGATGACGGCACTTGTGCACGCTATGCTCGGCGACCCTGGGATGTCTCTGGTCAATGCGCCTGCTTGCATCTGTGGATGATGCACAATGGGGCGCGACTCAAAAATAGCACGCGCCAAAGCCAGGGATGGTGGGAGATGCAGGAATCCCCTGAATGGCCCAGGAGGCGCTGAGTTGAGTTTGCAAGGGAGACCATGCAAACATATGCAGAGGAGCGATCCACAGTACCACTCCAGATATGACAAGTACGGATACCTTTATGAAGAGTTCCGACAGCGAACTCTAAGCTTGACTCTCCCAACGCATGCGCCGCCCTTGGTGTAAGAACGGTTGGATTGTTAACCACACTGCTACTGTCGGGGCTAGATCGCCAAACGGTCGTCGAGACCCGAGACGGACAATCCCTTGTGAAAAATCAAGCACTGAAAATAGTTGAGTGCGTTCCCCGCTCCGCGGAAGGCAGCCCTTCACTTGCGACACCCCTTCTGACAGAGACACCCCCTGGAAAGACGGGAGGCCGGAGAAAGAGACCCGCCGTCTCCACAGCCATCTCGCCAAGGATCCAGTGGGTGGTCCAAGGAGGTAGGGGTGGTGAGGGGGAACCGGTGGTTGTGGCAGCCCCTCCCGTCCGGACCATGGTGAATTGCGACCACCACCCACTCCGGCTTGGGGATGTCCATGAATGACCTGTGGTTAACAATGTGTTCCATCGAAATGAGCTGGCTGGGGTGGCGTCTAGCTGTTGAACGCCCCGCGTATTGTCATCTGAATCTCCCTCCCGCCGATCTTTCGGGTTGTAGGATCGGGCGGCTAATCCAGCCAGTCCAGAGCGGCCACGAAACATGGCGGGGAGCACTAAAACAACGCCCACGTTGTTGGTCAAGAGCGCCATGGCCCACGGGAAACAGAGACACACACATGGCTTGATGTCCCAATCTGGCCCGGGCCCCAGTCATGTCGCGCAAATGGATGGGGCTGAAGGCGGCCTCGGGCGTGACAATTGTCAAGAGGCTGGCATGGGGAAGTGGAGCATGAATAATGTCACCGCTTCTTTCGGCCCCTCGGTGCTCCACCGCGATTGATTCCGCGTCGGTGATCGGGGCGCCTGCATGGATGGGCCGCTATGCGGCAGATCGTGACCCTTTTATTTTTTCGCCGCTATGATACCGCAAAATATCGAAGCTTTGACAATTGAAGCCCGGAATCACGAACGCACGGATGGACCTCGAAGTGCACGAGGTCTTGGATTCTTGAAAGGCAGACCCCGGCTGTTTCCCTGCCCCGTTGCTTGCCCCGCCCGCCATGACTGATCGCTCTCGCTACCCTTGTTCGAAGGGAGCACTTACCCTCTAGAGCAGAGAGGCTGGGATATAAGTGGGTATAGGTAGGTACTTCTCCGAATCCCTGTCGGGTACTTGGTTTACAGAAGAATACCGTGCGAGCTCGACGGTAGCGCCTGCGTCCCCCAAGCCGGGGCGATTTCCAACCACCCACCGTTAACAAGGACGGAACACATCAAACGTTTCCCGAAGGGAAGGAACAGCCCGTAAAATCCCTCATCACCTGCGCTCGGTGGAAAGACCTATCGGACCTTCACGTATCGCGATCGCCACCTGTTCGAGCCTCGAAATTATTGAGGCTTGGCTTGACGGGATATCCGCTCGTGGACCTTGATCTGACGGCTGCAGCGCATGGGCTCCTCGAATCATGATTTCTCAGCCCAGGCTGCAGATAGGCGACGCCGGACGACCAACCCTATCTGGGCTGCGTCTCTCCCCGACGCCGTCCTCCCCCCTCCGCCCCGCCGCTGGTGGCGCGATAGGGCCCATGCACGGTTACAATCAGCTGCCGGTTACCTTTTGATCCGACTCGATGCATTGGGCTCCTGGCGGGACCCAGTCAAAGGGCTCCACATAGAATGGCAAGGTGGCCTGTACCTCTTTCCTCTCGTGATGGGACATACTGAGTGCCACAAGAGGGGCCGGTGGACAGACGGCCCCGCGCCGGGAACAGGGTCCACGAGCATCAAACCCACTCTCGGGCTCCGCCGCCATTGATACCTCGGGAAGAAGCTCGACGCGACAAGAGCTTCGTGATGTCAGACGCACGGAACCCCCGTCCCTTGCTCTCCCGAGTATCCCACTGCTGCTTGTACCTCGGGCTGGGGATGCGGTGATTCTCATCGTCCTCCCCCCGAAGACGCGGCCGCCACGACGTGCTTGGCGGCATCTTGCATCGGCCTCGCTGCTGTGCGCCGTGGATACGACATACGTGGAAATCTTCGATGAGACACATGGGAACTCCACGGCACGCTCCGGTTACGTGTAAACACCCGTGACACCGACGAAGCTCTGCGACGCCGGATCCCGCACCCACAGACGGCACGAACATTTGGTGTACTAGCAAGACCGAGGCCCCGGGAAGGACATGGAGCTCCTTGCGGCACTCTGTCTCTCGAAGCTAGTGCATGTGAGATAACCATAACGAACCCGCTCTCGCATCGCACATGCACAAGGGGGGACACGCACCTCGCACACACCCGCTGCTTCCCTGCATGCTTCTCTTCCCCTCATCTCCACAGTCCCGCTCAAGGGGGAGGGGGGCCACCCGCTGCCTACGGTGCCACGACCTAAAACCCGGCTGCTGCGCGGATGTAAGCCCCGCCCTCTGGGCCGGTGGAGAGCGAGGCTTGCCAACCGAGGGCGGTGGCGCGTATCACGCACCCCTGCGGCTTCCAATAGAGTATGTCTGGGAGAGGCGCGGGAACCACACACACCTGAACGAGCGAGACCTCGAGATGCATAGAAGCAACCCTTCAGGGCACCTGACTTTCTTGGGCACGATTACCGGGGCTGCCCAAAACAACAGGCAAGGAGAGAGAGAGAGAGAGAAACTCCCATTGGGTGGTTCCCTGTCATGCAAAACCCACTCTCCATTGCTCCGGATTCGTCGTCTCCCTTTTTTGCGCGGTGGACAAGATCTGGCATATTATCTCCGGCTTGACAGGGGGTGCGCGAAAGAATTCGCCGCTGGGGTTCTTGCGGCTTGCTTCCGATGGCGCCGTGGCCACGTAGCCTGCGGGTCCTGCAGAGCGGAGGAGGAGCATTAGCCTCGGGGGAGGAGTTGCGGCTACGGTAAGGCACGGCCACATGAAGACGGTAGTGCAGTGACCGCCAGTGGATGGGAAGCTGTTCCCAATGCTTGGGCTGTTTTCCCGAGTGCGGTGAGCACGCGAGTCGGGATTTCGGCTAGCGGAACACGAGCGGATCTTGATGAGGCGAGAGCGGTGGGCAGCAATGACCCGCACTTGGGCGTTGAGAAAAACATCAAGGACGGCGGATGGAAGAGAGGCGTCGAAGTCGGGCAGGTAGGGAACCGTGGCCACCTCCCATCTGGAGCGGCCCGGTGGACGGCGCCTCTCGCTGCCTCGCCCGGTAACACGCACCTGTACCACCATTGATTCGCCCCCCTCCCCCCTTCTCTTCATTCTTGACGAGGACAAGTGAGATGTAACCTGTGCCACCTACCCTTTCATCCCTCCTGGTCGCCCTTTCGGCTCTGTGCGTCGAGCCCGAATGCACCGTTCCCGGTGGCACAGAGATTTCGTTTTGTTCTTCTTCTTCCTCAGCCATGGCCGCCGTCTGGAACGGTGGCTTGCTACTGGAGAAGCATGGAGCAGCGGGTCCTGCCCACTACCACCTTGTTTCATCGCCGGGCTAGAAGCGGGGACGGGGGGCTGAAGATAGGCGGTGGAACCCATATTGAGGTCGGATCTAGGTTCCAACGACCGTGCTGTGCGTGATGCATCGGGGCTCTCCTTGCAGCTGTCTACCTTTGCCCGACTTGCTTCAATGCACCGTCCCATGTGGGGAGCGCAGCCTTCACTTTCACAGCTGGAGAGAGAAGGATAGCCGCGGGGCAAAAAAGGTCGACGACTTGCGTCCTCTTACAGAACCACGTCATTAACCCCAAACATAGCATTTGTAAGGTTTGCACCGCGCACAAGATATCGCGCAAAGATATTTCTTGTGCAGGCCAGGTGTTACGGTGCTCACTCGCGCCGGACCGGGCTTTAATCCTCGCCCACGTCGCACACCCCGACTCGTCCTTCGCTGGTGGTATCCGAATCTTTGCTCGGCCGCGCTCGGTGGCACGAAATGCTACCGAACCAGGGGGCCCAGAATCCGATGCTCGGAGTCGGGCGGGTCGGGGTGAGGAGGTTCGGCTAGGCCTTTGTGCTTGTGTGCGATGTTTACTCGATCACCGGCATTGGGACATGTCGCTCCTGGAGTATTCGGAGCGTCGGTCGGCAACGCTTGTGCGCAACCCATGGGCGACATTCTCTCGTCGATGCCGGGCCGGCAGAAACTGGTGGGAAACAGATCGGGCGGGGTCGTCTTAGGGCTCACGAGTGCGCCAGGGCCGCCGGCAGATGTCCTGCGGTGTCATGTCGAGGCAATGCACCTCTTGTCTCTCCTTCGTATGTATGCTGCACCACCGACATCACACGGGTGTTTCCCTCCGCGCATGGCCCTCTCCTGGCCCCCTGCCCGACCCGACGGAGCAGAGGCACGCCTCGCGGGTCACAAGAATTCTACTGCCTATACTGGTGCGAGTCAGTCCCAGCACACGTCCGATGGCTGGGATGCCGTACACGACACGGTCCCCGGCAACCGTCGCACCCTCCTCTTATTTCCCTGACTCGATACTAGATAATACCCGGGGTCGCACATCCAGAACCATTGTGGGTACCCCGTCTCGATGGCCTGGCTGAACAAGTCGAGGCCGAGGTCGTACAAGCGCCGTCGCACGTCGTAGATTAACAAGACGAACCGGCCCAGTGCGCGAACAATGCGCAGTGGCGGTGCAATCTCGCAGCCCCGAATCCCAACTCCACAAACCGTGCCCACAGACGGATCTTCCCGTGCGCTCAGACTTTGCTGCCTTTGGGAACGTGAGCCATCCGATGTGTGGAGTAGAGTGCCATGAACACGTCCGTTCGCCGCCGGTGACCTTCGCAGCGTCTGATCGCAGAAGGGAATCTGGTTCGGCTCGGCATGCCCCCGCGCCCCGAGAGGCACCGTGCGTCTTACGACGTGTAATCATCGCTTCCATTCGTCGGCGTCTGGCCTTCGGGGGCCCGGCGCCGCGGCCGTTCATGCTCGAACCTAACCCGAGTGTTCGGTGCAGCGGCGCTATTTTAGCGGGGGCTTGGTCGGAAACTTTGTTGCCTCACGGCGCTCTGAATTCCTGATACGCGATCTCTTCGGGCTAATGCCTGGCTTTTAGGTTGATTTGAGAGCAGTTTATTGTTTCGTCCGCGTCTAAGCTCCTGATAGACCGAAGGCCCGAGTCGCTTGTTTTGCATGATTGCAGGCTGAAGACAACGGCTTTGTTCAAGTCACAACACGATAAAGGCCAGTACTCGATGTCGGAACATGCACCGCGCCTACAAGTCTCTTACCTTTGTACCTGCCTTATCTTTGCACATCCGTTCCACTAACTTTCTGGAGCTGCATGGGTTGTTTCATGAGCTTCAAACTGTTTATCGACATCTACTAACAGTGCTGGTTTCCCGCAGAAACTGGGGTTCTGACGTCTTGAGTCGCGTTCATATCCCGGCGACAGCCAAGTCCGGGGAGTGGCCACGCCGTGGACCAAAACACCCGCCACTAAGTTTGGACCCTGGCCACGCGTTTGACAGCTCGCCATGTATCAGTATGTCTTTGCGACTAGCTCGGGTGATATGACATGATCAAACGGTGCACCTGAAGGGTTCGTTTGCCCTGGGGCAGCATGAGTGGCTGGAACCAGCGCCCAGTGGCCGTGTCGGGCACCCCCTTCTGAGACAAAATCCCCAACAAGACGAGTACCCTCGGGATAGGGCAGGATTAATGGGTCAGACAACCTCCTCAATTTATGGTCAGGACCTCACAAGGGTTCTGGCAAACCGTCTAATTGCCCTGAAGGTGGCTGGAGATAATCACCAAAGACAGGAAAGATCCTGTCTCGGACCCGGAGGTCTTCCTGAGCTCCCGGAGGCTGGGGTGAGTGTCGCTGGCAACAAGAGTTTATACCCCGCACGCACGTCGAGCCACATGTTTGAGGGTTGGGAACCCGGGGACCGGCGGCCGAACATGCCCTGTGAGTCTATGTTCGTTGAAAAGGAAGCGGCGAGATCGAGAACAGGCCGTCTCCATAACTGAGGAAATGCCGAGTGGGCGTCCGTCATGGACCCCTAGGCTGATAAGAACAAGGACGACGGCTTCCAGAAGCGAGTGAGCTGTCGGGGCCGACCCGTTCCCGTCGCGGACCTCCTCCCGTTTCGTGCTGGATTCCATGCCAGTAAATCAGTTTCTCCGCACTGTACATGAGGGTCGAGAAGTACCGTCCTCGAAGTACCTAAGTACTTTTTCCCGCGTCTTCCCTGCCAAGTGTGACCTCGAACCTATTTGTCCCGACTCAAGCCTCTGAGCTTCCGTGAATTCCCAAGCTCTACCGAGTTGGGGATAGGCTTTTTGTTCCTGGATTTTCTTGCGCCCTTGTTTGTGTTTGCGTGAAGCTGTGGCTCCTTCACATCTGACCGCTAGCGCGTGGATGGGTCCAATGTCGCGACGTCAATCGCGGAATCCATGCTCTGTCTGATATGGGGCCCGAGTCGCTCTTTCCGCTGATCCACCACAGGTATCTTGTACCCGGCTTTTTGGCGCAAGGAGGGAGGTGCGGGTCAGCCTCCCCACCACCCCATCCGGCGATCACCCCTGTCACGGCGCTGGCCCATCTTCCCCTCTTTGCCCGGTACCACGCTATTCCGCCCACACCCCCACGCAGAACTCGTACCCCTTCCTTATCCTCGTCGACCTCCGCCATACCAACCGAAAAAACGGGGCCCGAACGACGAGTGGAAACAATGAGATATGTACCCCATGTCGTTGGTTGGGTACATGTGGCCGGACAAGGGTGGTACCACACAATCATTCCCCTCACCGTATGGGGCAGAGCTTCGATTCTCGGAAATGCCAACAGAAGCCTCCACCGTAGCAAGGTTCTCAACAACGCCCGTGGAGGGCATGAGCTACAAAGTATCGTACAAGCTAGTACGGGGTAACTACTTTTCTCTATCTTGGAAGAGTTTGAGGAAAAGCAGACGTTCACATGGCGGTTCAACGCATCGGGCCAGAACTCATCACTGGAGATAGGAATTCGTACAACCGACCCGAGCAATGTAAATTCCATACCGTGATACCTGGGTCAAGGGAGGAGAGGGACCTGGGGCTTGGTACAATCATCCCCGACCCAAAGGCCCACAGCTACAGCCCGCCAGCGACCGGAACCCACCCCCGACCCCCTTGCTAGTCCACCCATCCCAAGTCCACAGGCGCCGATTCCAACCCCCCAGGGTCAAGCTGTAAAACCGAGTGACTCGGTACGGAGCGTGCATGCACCATCGCCATCCGCGCCCACCGTTAAGTCTCTGCTCTCCTCGCCTTCGTGCTCATCTCTTCCCTTTCGACTTGAAAGTCTGTAGGATATCCAGTACGTTGCACTCTTCAAATCGGAAGGAGTCAATAGTGTGGCATATTGGAGATTTTGTATGTCCAGCCTAAAAAAAAAAAAAAAAAAACACTGCCATCGCGGGTACCCAGCGACCCTTTCCTCCTCGCCCCTCCGTATCCCAACAGGCGGTGCTGGGCTGGCCACCTGGACGGTCCGGCTTGTCAGGACGGAGTACCCTGTACAAGTATCTTTCCCCGGTCGAAGGTCCTCTCCGCTCCTCTTCCTCTCACACCTCCGCAAAGCAACAAAACCTTGCCCGGTCCAATCCACTCTTTTTCTTCTTGTTCCTCTCCTTCTCACCCTCATACCACCGACCTCCCCAATTTCTTCTTCCACGACCTCCTCGAAAGTGGAGAGGAAGGTAAGACAGCACCGTGACCCCACCTGACATTTTCTCGCGACTTTCCCTTCCAGCCCGAGCCTTCGTTCCCAGCCTCCGCCTGAAAGTCTAGAGCCGACTCCGCTCCTGTTTCCTGACTTTCGTTTCCTCTCGACCTGCATCTCGACTCTAACCGTACCTGCATTAGAGTTGGAGTGAGATTGAAGTGACAGGGACGAGAAAGAGCGACGGAATCGCAGCGTTGCTTCAAGCACGACGAGACACGACGAAGCTTCATTGTATGTCTCCAGCAGCTCACCGCGTCCGCCTTTTTCCCTGCATCGAACATCACCAAACGAACACATTTCGATCCCCGCCTACATCACTTTTCACAGCCTTTCACTTCAACTCGCCTTCCTTGCCCTTGGGTCGATCTTGCTTCTTCACTGCCCGACTATCCATCGTACACCGCTCCCTTCCCGCTCCATCTTGGCCGACAGCTGCACCGAAACATACATAACCACGCACCTTGCCTCAACCTCGTCCACCACTTGCCGTGCTGCAGAATACAGTATTAACCTCGTTCTTTCCAGAAACTTAGGTTGGGTACGCGCCCGCCAACTGCAACGGCTATCAGACTTTGATGCACTGTATATTCCGGGTTCATCTCCCCGTCCATCTCGAGCACCGCGACCCTCATACCCTCGCTTTGGGGACTCTCTGGAAATCGGTCTCGCGAATTTGACCTGCGTTGTTCGACACTGCATCGGCTTGGACGAATCAATTGATCGGCAGTCCATAGATTCTACGTCGTGGTAGAATCAGCAGCTCCATCACCTCGCCCCCAGGTGTTGGCCGCCCTTGCATTACACCAAGTTCACTAGCATCAGCTCAGAGCCAGGCCTTCGCGGTTGCTGGTGGGGTTCCAAGGAACACCGAAAAGCTGGATCTTCCCTCGATTTCGGAAGTGCAGACCCGGGGATTCCCTGACGGGCAGTACTATCCTCCTCAGTTTGGCGAGAGGCCGACGTATATGACCAGTGAAAAGCTGCCGTCTTTGCCTCTTCCCTACCCCGTGGCCACCTACTCGTCGGGTGCTTCGTCGCCCCGGGTTGGCTCGATTGCGTCTTCGGTTGGTTCCAACACCGGATCGCGGTCTTCGTTCACCTCGGTTGCTTCTTCCAACGGGCCCAAAACCCCGTCACCTACCCTTCCCGTCACGACATCCTTAACGGGCCAGCAGTTTTACGATCAGTATCATACCATGAGCCACGCTCCTCAAGATATGTACTATTCTCAACACATGTCCGCGGGGCAAGCGCCCCCGCCTCAGACAGTCACTTCCGGGGGCATGGCACACTACCCCCATCAGCAACCTCCGTTATTACAACCGGGCCCTGCTCAGTACCCTCCGCCTCCCGCGCCGTACGGCCACCAATATCATTACGCAAATGGCTTGACGTCGCCGCCAACTGCACCTCCAGTATCTGGGGCGATGGGTGGCAGCGGAGTGCTCCCTCCTCCAGCGACTCTGTCGGGTATGCCCGGTCAGGGCGCTGCTATGCCGAACCAATATACTGGGTTCGACACTACGGGTCAGATGGCGCCGCCTGGTATGAAACCTCGGGTCACTGCGACGCTCTGGGAGGATGAGGGTAGTCTCTGCTACCAAGTCGAGGCTCGTGGGATCTGTGTGGCTCGCAGGGAAGGTATGGACGTCAAGTCTTCGCAACCATGACTCAGTTCAGTACTAACTGCCGTGCAGATAACCAGATGATTAACGGCACGAAGCTGCTAAACGTCGCCGGGATGACTCGGGGCCGCCGTGACGGTATCCTCAAGAGCGAGAAGGTTCGCCATGTTGTGAAGATTGGGCCGATGCACCTCAAGGGCGTGTGGTAAGTTTTGGACCCTGGATCATCGCAACTTGGCTAGCTACTAATATAGTCAAGGATCCCATTCGAGCGCGCTCTCGATTTCGCGAACAAGGAGAAAATTACGGAACTCCTCTATCCCTTGTTTGTCCATAACATCGGCGCCCTCCTTTACCACCCGACAAACCAGACTCGGACGAGCCAGGTAATGGCTGCTGCCGAGCGCCGTAAGCAGGAGCAATCCCAACTCCGTGGCACGCAACCCCCGGCGCCCGGGCTGCCTTCTATTCAACAACAACAACATCATGCAATGACATTGCCAGGACCCCAGCCATCTTTACCCTCGCAGACCATGGCCCGACCGACATTGGAGCGTGCACACACCTTCCCCACCCCGCCTACAAGCGCATCTAGTGTGATGGGGAACATGGGCACCTCGGAAGGTTTCCAGTGGACTCAGCAGCAGGGAATGGGCGGAAACCAGGGACCCAACCCCATCTCCATCGATACTGGTCTCAGCAATGCTCGCTCAATGCCCAACACTCCCGCGACGACGCCGCCTGGCGCTAACATGCAGGCTATGCAGCCGTACCCTCCCGGCAGCCAGACTTACGACGGGTCGAAACCACTTTACAACCATCCCCCAACTCAACAGTCGCCGTATCACACACCCGGCCCCGCGCAGCAGGACCGATCCATGTACGGCCAGCCTGGTGCCTATGTTAAGAACGAGATGGCGCCGCCACCTGCCAGACCCACGGGACCTGGTGCCGTGGGTGACCAATCTGACAACCGTGCCACGAATGGTATCGTGCCATCGGATCAGACCGGACAGGCTGTGACCCATACCGGAACCGAGGAGGAAGCGGATCACGACAACGATGCTGAATACACCCATGACGGTGGCTATGACGCCAGCAGGGCGCCGTACAACTATCCCGCTCCCGCCGTTGGCTCGATGACGGCCGACCACTCCCACCTAGCTCCCGACATGACCGGATCCCCAAACCACCCATCCACGTCCGGGCGAGCCACACCGAGGACGGCGGCGCAACCTCAGCCATACTACCCCCAACAAACCGGATACACGTCCCCACCGCGTGTCCAGTCTAACAATGTTTACACGGTCATGAACAATGATCGCGCTAACTCAAATGACGGGCCGACGAACGACGTTTATGCGCCACAAGCCGATATGGGCGCTCCCATGGCCAATGGATACGCCCCTCCACCGCCGATTATGAATGGTGCCAGCGGCGGCCTGAAGCGCTCGCGGGACGATGACGAGATGCCCCGGTCCCCCAATGGCGGCGCCGGCATGGGGAATGTGGAGATGAAGCGCAGGAAGACCATGATCGAGTCGACAGTCCCAGCTCCTGCGTACGATGCCATGAACCGGCCGGCTTCGACCATATCCGCGCAACGTCGAAGGTAACTCAATCTTTAATCCATCGCCAACAAAACGGAACAAATGACATCTGACGGTCTGAATTATAGTCTCATCACTTGAGGCCTCGCGACATGCGCGATCGCCCAAAGATATCAGGCGGGATCAGTCAATCGTCGTTATCGCGCCTAACCGATATCGTCGAAACCGACAACCATTTGTGCCTCGGAGGCGCAAGAACATTCGTTAAGCTTGCTCGACGATCAACATTTTCCTATCTCGGTTTATGTTTCATTGACCCGAACTTCCCTTCTCACTTCTCGCCCCGCCCCCGATTCCTTTTGGCCGACTGATTTGACACGATTCATGGGGACGTCTGCATTCGCCCGAACAAAAGATGCGATGACGACTTTTACGACTTTATCGTTGCTTCTTGTCTAAACTGCCCCTTGTCATGGCTGTAAATGGCTAATGAATGACGCTTTGCATGGTGGGACTTAATAACTAAAGACCGGCGGAGGAGAGCGACCTGAATTTTTTTTTTTTTTTTTTGCTTCTTGTCCGACAACCTGCACGGGTCTCGTCGGGCTTCCCAGTTTTTTGTTCCTGTTATCTATTGTGTTCTTTGCCGTGTTATTCTGTCTCTTTTGTTTGTTTGACGACAGGCTCATGAGGATGGCCTGTGGAGACGAGGTTGAGACGACGCCAACGGATCCGGCTGTTACGAAAACCAGACGGAAACTTGTTCGACGCTACGAAGGCCTTATTTGACGATTATATGGCCTTTATGTGGACGCGATAACCGCGCACGCGAAACACGACACGCTTTCTTCTGTCCCTCGCCGTCTGTTTTCGTCGCGGCAAGGTCTGCTGTGGCGCGAAGCCCGGCAGATGTGACAGCAAAAGATGGAAGGAAGTGGGTGGCGGTGATAGATGTGTCTTGTCTTTCTTCTTTGAATTGGAGCAAATGGATGTTGTTCATTTCGGGACGCGGAGGGGATGTGTGGGAGGTTTTTTCTCGAGGCCGCTTATTCTTATGACGACTTAACGACTTTTGAGATTTCTGCCTTTTCTTCATTGTCATTTCTGTCTCCGTTCTGTTTGCTTTGCAATGGTTTCTGCTCCGATGATTTCTTTTTTTTGCGAAAAGTGTGCAAGATGATATTGGAAATGTCATCCGTTAAGTAACGACTCATGACGGCAAATAAAAAGCGGCTCGCTTAGAAATGGCTGCGACTCAGTTTTGTGTGTTTGACCATGTAGACGCCGGTTTGGCGTGAAGCTCGAGACGCCTCCGGTCGCGGTATTCGCCTGGAGGAGAGCTGGCGAGATGAGATGTCGTTGAAAGTGGCACGAAGTACACCACGTGACCTCGCGTTCATATTGTACCCCGCAGTCGTCGTCCGTCGCGGTAGCAACGTGGAATTTTGATAGCGGGCTTTGTCGTACCGCTTCTACATCATCAAGCAATGGCGTACATTACTCCCACGGCCTTCTTTCCCTTTATTTCCGCTCGGTGATACCATCCCATTTGTTGCCTATTCTGGTTCTCCAGGGCCCGCGTCGGACTCGGGAGTTTTTGGTCACGCCCGGCGCTTATCTCGAAGGGAAAAGACTTGCGGTTTCCGGGGTATTAGTTTTGGGTTTTTTTTTTTTTTTTGTTTTTTTTTTTTTTTGGAGAGATTCGGGGTTCTTTGGGGCGCATACGTCAAGAGGGATAGTGGCCCGAACACGGACTGAGTACGGCGGGAAGGCGAGGGGCTACGGACATCACGGGTCCCACGAACGCACGCGGCTACGAGGCGACGAGCGAGAGACGTACTGGAGGGCGAGGGAACCAATAAACCGAGTGCGATACGCTGCGACACTTGTTCGTGTCTCTTCTCCTCGTTTACGCGCGGAAGAGAAGGAGGCGGGGAAAGCTCGAGGTTCGCCGCATGCTCCTCGTATCAGATCGGACACGTTCTGTGGCCGGCCACTCAGGAGCTGGTGTAGCCATACCCCGATCTCGGCGTCGAGCCCTACCTGCCACAGCGCAGTATCTTCACTATGCCGCCACCACAACAGCCGCTCCTCCCGCCCGATGCTCTCCAGCCGCGACATAGCAAAGCCTTTGACCCGTGGAACAGCTCGGCGTCGGGACACCAGAGGCCGGATGGAAAGGGGGCGGGGGTGCCGTGGCGGGAATGGCGTAACACGAAGCTGAGCGTGCAGTATGGTGGCAAGGCGGCGATGCGGTCTATTAATGGCGGGAGCGCACCGGTTGTTGGGACGGAGGGGAAGGGCAGGGTTAGTGTTGTTGATATGCTGGTTCGGCCGGGGGCTATGAAAGGGGCGATGGCCTCATCAAATGGTGGCGGCGCGGCAGAGAAAAGCAAATCAGTAGGGGAGGGGGAGATAATGGAGAAGAGGGAAGCAGAAGACGAAGGGATGGAACGGGGAAGGCAGGTGACAAGGGGCATCTTTGACGGACTGGTGGTCTACGTCAACGGGAGCACTCACCCGCTTATATCAGACCACAAGCTCAAGCAGGTCCTCTCTGAGAATGGCGCTCGCCTTTCGCTGCACCTCGGGCGCCGGCGCGTCACGCACGTCATCCTCGGGCGGCCGGGGACAATTGGGAGGGGCGCTGGTGGGGGACTGGCGGGGGGGAAGTTGGAGAGGGAGGTTAAGCGGGTAGGGGGCTGCGGGATCAAGTACGTTGGTGTTGAATGGTGAGTTATCTATCCAGTGTACCCCGGATAGCATTGCCGAGGTGTGGGTGAGGGGTTGTTGGTCGAGGAGCTGGGGTTAATTTGTTCAGGGTCCTCGAGAGTCTCAAGGTGGGGAAGCGGTTGCCAGAGGCGAGATTCGCGAATACGAGGGTTGCGCCGTCGGGCCAGGGTACCGTATACACGGCGTTTTCAAAGCCTATTTGAGCTTTGTGAGACTTCTTTGTCGGCTTCTGGAATGAAGCCGTGTTTCTACACGGGATATGAGTTCCACTCTTACGGGCATTGAGGTTTGGGATGCATATTGGGCTAGCGTGGATCCACTGGGAGTACCGTGTCTGCAAGGGGGTTACATGTCTAGTATTTCAAGCCTGATGCGAATCCATACGGATTAGTCTGTAGGCAAGCGATATGAATGTTTTGAATACGTGTGTGCAGTACGGTAACAAAACACACCGAGTGTGTCTTGGAACTAATTTAGACTGGGCCGCGATATAATCACATAATCCCCACATTTTCCCAGCGCCCGCCGGTTGACCTTCGAGATCATTGACTCCTTGTACCTGTCCGCCAACTCCAACGCCCTCTAGGCACTTTACCGCCCAAATCCTTCAAGCACGGAGGGGCCGGATGGAGGAGGCACCTGTTATTAACGAGAATGCCGAATTCCTCTGGCAGGCGGCTCGGGCCGGTGAGTTAAACATGCTCAGACACTTGGTCAGCCCCTGGTTGGACCCTACCCGGTTCCTTAAGCATTCTACAGGACAAGATAGAGAGGCATGATATAGACTGCCCTCTACTCCGCGGCCGAGAGGGAGGGCTTATCTCTTAACAGTTTCCTCCGCTCCTCGGACACCTTCCGTGCCGACCCGGTGGCCATGTCACCGATGGAGACGTGGGACTTTGACCCTCTCCACTTGGCGACCGTTTCTGGCGATATCGAGACCCTTCGAACGCTGCTTGGCGACGGCGCGGTTGTAAACGCCAAATTTAGCACGCCGTATTAGAGCGGCCCAGCGGCATTGCTTGTCCTGGGGGGCGTAGGGCGTAGAGAGGACTTATACATGGAAACATGGATGGGGCGCAGATCCCAAGCGTCCGGTAAACTAGAGCGCATGACTGGCTCGCCGTCGGAAACAGATGTATGGGTTTCTTTGTCTGGTATGCTCGGTCTCTGTTTGTAGTGGCCTTGCGGCAATATGGGCGGCATGGCGTCGCACACGGGGGTCAGTCTAGACAAAGGTTGCAGGCCCGGCGAGCCTTTTCTGTACAATGTCGATATTCCCCTCCGGAGGCGTCTTTGGAGAGCACCCGTGTGTTTCTGGATTACCCAGCCCGTGGTATCTGCCGTTTTCCGAAGGGATCGTGTTATTGATCTTTTATGACCACCCTCCATGCGAGCGTCAGGATCGTGAAGATACTTGTGCTACATGCGTGGCTTGGATGATGTCTTGGGGTGTGGAACAGTCTCCGTTCCTGGGATGAGCCATCGGCTCTCGTAACTTACATTGCTTAGCGCTCCTTATACAATTGGCATATACGTGCACTCGAGCTCGTTGAACATGGGGCTAAGTTTGCTGTATAAGCCGGATGGAGGGCGCCCGAGCCAGGAGACATTTATGGGACTTGACGGAGTCGCGACTTGAAAACACAGCAGCCGAACCGGCATGTTACGATACAAAGCCTGGTAAAGGTCCCGTCCCACCTTCCGAGTTTCCGTGCTGCCAAGACAGGCAGATGTATGGAGCCAGCACAAGTGACTCGAGAGCCACGGCGCGCGAGGAAGGGCGACCCCAGTCCCATGCTTCTCCTTGAAGGGCTGGACCTATGCCTTGTATACCTGGATCCGGTCGCACCTTCCAGCCGAGCAGCTCAAGCAACTCTCGCTGCGATGGTTCAGTAAACACTCCCTCGCGCTCGTTGGCTAGAGAGCTCGTCCCCTGACGGTTGTTTCTTAGGGTCGGACTTGAACGCAAGGACCGGCAGAACCGTTTCTTTTTCCCAGCTCTATCCTGAATGAATTTTTTCTTCTTTCTCTTGTTCCTTCAAGCTTCGATGCTTTCAACATCGCCGCGAATAAACTTTTCTATTGTGTTTGTAGTGGTGTTCTACTGCCATTTCGGCGCTATCTCTAGTCGCGGCTTAAGCCTCGTTAGCATGAGGCGGAATCCCGGCCTTCAAAATCCGGAGTTCAAGTTCCGGCTACCGGGGCGGGGCACGCAGGGCTGTTGCCGGGAACTGTCGGCATGATATCATGCCTGCGTCTCCATCAATTTGTCATCGTGAAGCTGCCCCGCAAAACACGTCTCACCAACACAGGACGTATTTATATTTAACGGCACAGGATCCCGCATTTGCAGGTGAGAAGGCATCACTCACTCATATATTGTCGGTTCATCGCAATTGACCTAAACCCTCGCTTTCCACTCACAACCTCATCCAAAATGAAGGCAATCGGTAAGTAGGATCGATCGCCTACCCACAACCCCACACTGCCCCGCTGACAAGCTCCAGACATCAAGGGCGGCACCGGCGGCCGCGATGCCCTCTTCCTCAACCCGGACGTGCCCACCCCGCAGCCCGGGCAGGGCCAGGCCCTGGTCAAGGTCAAGGCCTTTGGCATCAACCGCATGGACATCCTCCAGCGCCACGGGAAGTACCCGCTGCCGCCCCAGGCGCCCAAGACTCTTGGCGTGGAGTTTAGCGGGACCGTCGAGTCGTTTGGCCCCGGTGCTGAGGGCGGACATGGGCTCAAGGCCGGGGACGAGGTCTTTGGACTGGCGTACGGGGGCGCGTACGCTGAGTACATCGCCGTCAGCACGGGGATGTTGATCAAGAAGCCAGGAAGCATGTCGTGGGAGGTGGCGGCCTCCATCCCCGAGGTAGAACCCCATCTTCCGTCTACCCCCATATACACGAATAAATAGCTGAAAGTGAGAACAGGCTTGGATAACGGCCCTCCAGGCCCTCTCCCTCGTCGGCGAGTTTTCCAAGGGCAAGTCCGTCCTCTGGCACGCCGGCGCCTCGGGCGTCTCCCTCGCCGGCATCCAGCTCGCGCGTCTCCTCGGCGCCTCCGAGATCTACGCCACCGCCGGCTCCGACCAGAAGTGCGAGTACATCACGCGCGAGATGGGCGTCACGGCCGCCTTCAATTACCGCACCACGGACTGGAGCAAGGAGATTCTCTCGCGCACGGGCGGCAAGGGTGTGGATGTGATTATCGACTTTGTGGGCAAGGACTACTTCCAGAAGAATATTGACGTCGCGGCCATGGACGGGCGGATCGCACTGCTGGGGATGCTGAGCGGGACGGTGGCGGAGAAGGTGGACATGGGGGGCCTGCTGAGGAAGAGGGTTAGGGTCGAAGGGAGCACGCTGCGGAGCCGCGACGAGGCATACCAGGGGAAGCTGAGGGATATCATCGAGGGGTACATGCCCGACTTTGAGGCGGGGAGGCTAAAGGCCGTGGTTGATACTACGCTGCCGTGGGAGAAGATCCAGGAGGCGCACCAGCTGATGGAGGAGAACAAGAACAAGGGCAAGATTGTGTGCACCATCAACTGAGCTGAAGGGGAAGTGCTGGTAATCAAGTAGTCTTTTGAATGTACCGTTACTAGAGTGGACAAGAAGAAGAGAGAAAAAAAAAAACAAACATCAAACGCCCCATGATCTAGGATCCGAGCAAGGGAACCCAGAATACGTGAATCTAGGTCGTCATTACCGTCATAATCCGTACAGCCCCATTCCTCATTCCCCAGCGTCAAGAACGAACAGCATTCCGATCCAACAAACAAAACCAAACCAACCCCCCCAAGAACCCACCCCCCCTACTATACAGCCCTTCACTCCCTCCGATGGCTCCCCATCCTCTCAATCGCGCTCTGCAGCCCGCTCTTCTGCCCCGGCCTCGGCAGCCCATTACTCCTCGTCCTCTCATGCGCGTTCCCCCTCCCGATCCGCGACTCGGGTATGGCAGAGTATGACCCCGGCGCCTTCAGCCCCGACGCACGGTTAATGCTCCCGCGCATGCCGTCGACCGCCTGCTGCGACCTACTCGGCGCGGGCGTCCTCAGCGGATGCGGCGGCACAGGCTGGCTCTGAGGCCTGGCCCGCGGCCGCGGCGACGCGTGCTCCTCCCTCGGCGGCTCGGGCGCCACGAAGCTGGCCTGCATGGCCATCATCTCCTCGGCGAGCTGCACCAGCTCGCCCTTCTCGACGCGCTCCTGCTCCAGCTTCTCCCTCAGCTCGCCGTTATCCCCCTTGACGGTCATCAGCACTGCCTCAAGCTTCTCCACCTCCGCCGTCAGCTCCCTGATGTGCGCCGAGTCCCTCGCGGCCTGCTCCCTGCGCTCCTCGTCGACGGCGGGGTCCACCCTCATCATGGTGTCCTCGCGAGCCTGGCGCAGGCGCTCGTTCTCCTCCGCCGCCTCCGCCATGCGGACCTCCAGCTCCCTCACACGCTTCTCCCACCTATTCTCGTAGCTCTTGCGCAGCGCCGCGACCTTGGTCTCGTGCTTGCTCTTGTACAGCGCGTGGAGCTCCCTCGCGACCTTCTCCACCGCGGCCTCGACCTCGCGCGCAGACGAGCTCGCCGCGCCGCCCAGCGCGCTGCGCTCCTCGGACGCCTTGCCCGCGCGCATCCCCGCCATCTTACTCTCCGCCTCCTGCGCCATCATCTCAGCCGCCTCGCGCCTCTTGTCCGCCTCCTCTAGCCTAACCTCGAGCTCCTCCCTCTCCCTCTGCCCCAGCACAATCTCCTCCTTCGCCTTCCTCAGCACCCCCTCCATCTCCCTCCCCCTAGCCTCCCACCCATCCCTCTCCGCCTCCGCCGCCTCCCTCGCCGCCCGCTCCTCCCTGAGCTCCTCCGTGTTCTGCCCGGCCCGCCTCTCCGCGTCCGCCACGGCCGTCTTGAGCGACTGCACCTCTGCCTCCTTGCCGCTCATCGACGCCTTGAGGCTGCTGATCTCGGAAAGGAGGTTCGACTTTAGCGACTCGAGCTCCCGGGGCGTGATGCTGGGGATGCTGCGGGGGGTCGGCATGGGGGGTATCTCGAAGTCGATGAGGTTGATGCCCGACCGCGCGGGGGTCGACGGCGGGCCGCCGCCGGGGTTGTAGGGCGTCGGGTCGCTTCCGCTGCCGCGGGGCGTCTTCTGCGGGTGGCGGAGCTGGTCGGTGAACTCGAGGAGGTTGTTGGTGCCGTCGTGGTGCGCCGACGCGCGGGAGAGGCCGGGCCTCGGCGCGCGCGGCGTTACCTCGCCGTGGTAGGACATACGGCTGGGGCTATCCTGGCCCAGCTTCGCGAACATGGTCATGCTCGGGACAGCGGAAAAGGTGCTGAATGTGCTCGCCATAGTATCATCCCCGGGATGCGCCTCCTCTTGTTCCCCCACCTCCTCCCCAACATCGGACGCACCGTCCTCCTTCTCGTCCTCATCCTCAAATATCCGAATCGCCTTCTGGATGCCAGGGTTATCCCGTATCGCCTCATCAAGCGTCATCTCCCCCTCGTGCGCAACGGGCGAGCTCGTCCGCGACCCCGACGCAGGCGACTCCACAGGCGGGCTGACGCGCACGGGGAAGCGCCTGACCGGTGAGAGGAGCGACTTGCGCGGGCTGCGCGCCGCGCCGGGGCCCTTGTCGGGCGACGCGTTGCCTCCCGCGGGCGCCTCGGAGAGGATCTTGAGGGGGGAGAGCTCGTTGCCCGAGATGACGCGCGAGTGGCGCTGCTTGACGGGCGAGGGCGACATGTTCTCCTGGTCTAGGCCCGGGTGCGCCGCGCCGGGGTTGTGTGTCGGGTTGGAGGACGCGACGCGGTGGTCGTCGGGTCGCGTGGTGGTGGTGGTGGTGGTTTGTGGCGTTGCGGAGTTGAGGGCTGATTCGTTTGCTGGCGTGAGCGGAGATGCCATTTGTCCTACTACTTCGCGCCGAGAGGATGTCTAAAATGGTTGACAAAGAAACCAAATGGTCCCAGAGCGTGGCTGCGCTGGTGGGTTTTCGCGTCGTCCCCGGAGATTACCGAACAGAATCGTGATTCTTTCGTGATGGGGGGGAATGTGGCTCCTGTCCGGGCTTGTGCTGGGGGAAATGAAGGGAACTGGATGCGGGTTCAATTAATGTGGCCCGTGAAACGTGGTTAATTTGTTTATGTGTTGGCGTGGCAACCTTTCCCCACAAGCGCCAACACACGTCGCCAGACTTTGTGGGCCCCCCTGTCGCCGGGGTTAGCTCTAGCCGAAGGCATCGTTGCAGTCTGATCTTTCGCCCGACGATGAGCGGACAATGGCGGTGTGGCTAATGTCTCTCCCAGTGCTGTGGCAACTGTCCTCGTGAGGCTCTATGAGAGTCAAATGGCTTAGACTTTCGGAAATATCCGCTACCCGGGAATAAGTATGCTTGAACGTTTCAGTGACTATCCGGGCTCAAATTTGGGGGAAATAGAAAAAAAAAAAAAACACCCAGATGCCGAAACCCCACTACAACTTGGCCCTCGCCTCAACCGGCCGGTGCGCATCCCCCCTAACCTCAAAGTACTCCCTCACCTTCCCCCTAGCAACCTCCACGGCCCCGGCATCCTCAACCGTACTCGGCACCTGCACCTCTCCAAACTCCCCGTGCACCGCGTTCTCCAACAGCTCCCTCAGCACCCTCCGCAGCGTCTTCCCGGACCTCGTCTTGGGTATCATCCCGCGGCCCTGCACGATGCCGCCCAGCGTCGCGATGGGGCCGACCTGCGCGCGGACCAGGCGCTGGATCTCGTCCGCAACGGCCTTGTCCGGGATCGCGGAGGTGGGGTGGTCGGGGGTCAGGAGGGTGATGAAGGCGAAGGGGAGCTGGCCTTTTAGGGCGTCGGGGATGCCGACGACGCAGGCTTCTGCGACGAGGGGGTGGCTCGTGACCGCCTGCTCGATGCCTCCTGCACGAGTGTCGTTTGTCAGTCTGGCTTCTCCGGGAGGTTGCAGAGGGGGGAGGGCCTACCGCTAGATAGCCTGTGGGCGCTGACGTTGAGCACGTCGTCGTTCCTACTCATGACATGCACGTAGCCCTCGGCGTCGATCCGCCCCGCGTCCCCCGTGTCCATCCACCGCCCCTCGAACCTCTTCAGGTACCCGCCATAGAACCTCTCCGGATCCATCCACAGCGTCCGGAACCCCGTGGGCGCCAGCGGCATCCCGAGCACGATATTCCCCGCCGCGCCTTTCGGGACCTCCCTGCCTTCATCGTCCACAACCCGGACGTCAAATCCAGGCATGGGCTTCCCCGCGCTCCCGGCCTTGATAGCCGGAGGTGTCTCTGAGACCGCCTTCTTCCCTGCCATTTTGTCCCTCCCTGTATAGGCCGCGAGGGCCCGTCCCGTAATGGGCGATCCCGACTCTGTGGACCACCAGTTATCCACGACGTGCGCGTCCCGCGCGCCGTACTTTCCGAGGAGCTCCTGATACATGGACACGAGCGACGGCTCGGAGCGCTCGCCGGCGAGGAAGATACCACGCAGGGTGCGTAGGCCGCCGCGGTCGCCGAAGCGGCGGAGGAGCGCGTTGTCCGGGTCGTCGCGCTTGATGGCGCGGAGGGCGGTCGGGGCCGTGGACATTGTTGTCACGCCGTACTCTTCCACGACGCGCCAGAAGGCCGAGGCGTCGGGGGTGCCGACGGGTTTGCCCTCATAGAGGACCGTTGCGGCGCCGGTGAGGAGGGGGGCGTAGACGATGTACTGCGAAGTGTTAGTCGGAGCGCCAGCAGGTAAGGTAAAGGGATCAGACAGAGGCGGCTCTTGACTCACAGAGTGGCCGACGACCCAGCCAATGTCACTCGCGGTGAATATGACGCACCCGGGCCCGTGGACATCAAAGAGGTAGCTGATGGATAGGTGCAGTCCCACCGCGTGTCCACCCGCCTCTCTCAGCACACCCTTCGGCGACCCCGTCGTACCGCTGGTATGAATGATATAGATGGGATCCGTGCTCTTCACGGGCACACAGTCCGCCTTGACGGCCCTCTTCTTTGCGGCCCCCACCAGCGCCGCCCAGTCTCTCTCCCCGCTCGCCTCGTTGATGGGCGACCAGGGGAGCTGCTGCCGCTGCCACACGAGGATCTTGCTGGGCTTATGGGTTGATAGCTTGACTGCCTCCTCGACGAGAGGCTGGTACGACATGGGCGCCTTTGTGCCGTCGATGCCGCACGAGGAGGTGAGGATGGCGACTGGGCGCGAGGCGTCGATGCGTTGCGCAAGGGCGTTGGAGGCGAAGCCGCCGAAGACGATGGCGTGGACGGCGCCGAGGCGGTTGATGGCATAGATGCCGATCAGGGCGGCGGGGATCATGGGCACTGCATCTCGTGAGCGACCGTCCTCATGTGTGACACTAGGGACCTATACGGGAGGACACGTACTATAGACGAGGACGACATCACCGCGCTTCACGCCTTCCTCCCTCAGGACGCCCGCCAGCGTCTCCACCTCCTCAAGCATCTCCGCATACGAGATGGTCCTCTTGGTCTTCGTCACAGGGCTATCATAGTGTATCGCAGGCGACGCGCCGTTCCCCGCGAGCACATGGCGGTCAATGCAGTTGTAGCACGTCGAGATCTCGCCGCCGGGGAACCACCTCCACGTCTCATGCTTCGTGCCCGACGGCAGCCGCGTCGTCGACCTCTCGAGGGCGGCCGTCGGCTTGCGGTGCCAGTGGAGGTGCTCTGCCTGCAGGGACCAGAAGGCCTCGGGGTTGGCGAGGGAGTGGGCGAGGACTTGGTCCTGGGTGTGCGACGTCGCCATGACGGGCAAGAGAGTTCCGTGTGTGTCTTTTGAGATTGGATCGACCAACTTCTAGGCTGCCCGCTGGGTTATCGCCTCGCTGCCGCCTCGATTATTTGTAGGAAAGCTTGCTGGCCAGCGACGATGGACCCTTGAAGCACCACCTCCGTCAGCCCGCCCGGCCACAGGCTCGAGCAAGCCACCCTTCGACCTCGGGACTCACTTCCCCGCACGCGGCATTGCCAATCCGATCGTCGCGCGAGCGCTGCCGTCCAGTAAGAACACTCACAAGCTCCGGTTCTCCCCCTGACAAACATACCCCAACCCCTCCCCCGTTCCCGTTTCCCCGTTTCCCCGACTTTCTGATTCGGGAGGGGGTCCCCGCCCCCGCATTATTGGCCTCGGGACGGGAATAAGCGCTGCCGGCTCCGCTCCGTTGGCCCGGCAGTGATCTTGCGGTGGTGGCCGGGCGCCCCGCTGTTTTGGGCCGCACCCCGGTTACTCGGTCCTGCGCGGGCGTTCGTGCGGGGGGGAGAGAGTCGGATCAGATGACTTTGTAAAAGGGAATGCTCCTGACGTCCGGATGACTTCGAAGTTCGGGGTAGTCGACGCCGTCCACTGGCGACAACTGTCAGCAGGTAGGAAGTCCACACTAACGGAGCTGGGCGCTCCTAGTCTGTCCCGGGCCATATCGCGGAGCAGCATGGTCGGGATAGAACACTGGAGGCGCGAAGGATCAAAGACGAGGCATTTTCGAGGACTTGCCCCAGACGGTGGTGCATTCCTTGCTGTCCAGTAAAATAACTCACGAGGCATATGCAGGCGTCATACCTATCGGGCCCCCTAGACGCCTCTTGCAACGCGGAAGTAGCCCGCGCTCTCACTATTGGGACTTCAGGTCCTCACTCATACGCGAAACCAACATTGGCGGCGAGTGAACGAAACGCCGGCCTTGAAGGGCCATGCGGACGGCGGGCTCGAAAAACCCCCTCTGTCCGGTGTACGAAGTCCCATCGGCTTACAAGCACCACTCCCTCCTGCCTCATCGCACAGCAGCACCAGCACCGAGTCTGCAATCTCGCTTGTCCCACAGCGACACTTCACCTGCACGAGCACATCTGGCTCTCGCTGACCCCTTTGGGCTTAGCCACTTATCCAAATGGACTCATTCCCAGCCGGGGTGACTCTTACACGCCCGCCGCAACCACGGTGTCACCACGCCATGTTTCCCCTTTGATTGGACGGAGCCGACACTCCGAGTCGATCCATGTAGCGCACATGTCGCGCCCATTTACCCGGAGTGCTTGAATTTCTAAGGGTCACGACTTCCGGTGCGGATTGCCGTGCCCGGACACGAAGATACGGCGAGATCTCGGGAATGAGACTCTCGTCGAGGGTGTTACTATATCGGCAGTGGTCAAAGGCGGAGCGAAACCAACCGAGAAGCCCCCTTCACCGCCCCACGGCGGAAGCAGCGGAACAGCCACGAGCTGAAGACCGCGTAACCCAGCGGGGGCCTCGACCCGCTGGGCATGCAGGGGCACAGTGTGAGCTCCAGGCGAGACCGGGCGGCTCCAGAGATTTGGCTCGCGGGCCCACTCACACCGGCCAATCACCGGCCGTTCGTTCCTGGGAGACGTACGCCCACGTACCGAGGACTGGCAAGCCCCTGGACCCATCCGTCCTGTCGGACGTTCTCACGGCCGCCCCGTCCGCTAGCCGCAAGCTGACCTGGCAAACCAAGGAATGAGGACAGGAGCTGAAGGGGTGACGGAGACATTGCGTACTGGGCCTCTAAGGTGGAGAGCCAAAAACCGGTTATCCAGACACGAGGGATGGGGCGGTACAAACTCGAGAGGTACCCCCTTCGCATCGGGCGCCCGATCTCGTCCCACCGGGCCGACTATTAGTGGGAAAGTGCTGGGCAAAGCCGGAACATCCGGCGATCCCCTTCCAAGTTCGTGGGAAAAGTCGCCTCTTTCCGGATCGACTGAACATCGCTGATCGTTAGTCGGGGCCGCCGTACCACAACTGCCGAGCCTGGTAGGTAGCATTCTCGAACGCCGGCTTTGGCACTGACAGGGAGGTTCCTGTGTCAGTCTGGAACGACAAGCTTTGTGCGGTGGTAGCGCGGCCTTAGTGTCAAGCAGCCCAAGACCTTGTTATTCACACGATGCGCGTACAAGGGGGACGAGACATAGTAACGTCCTGTCAGACCAAAACTGGTCTCGGGCGATGCTGTATTATGTATATAGCCAGTCGTGCATGCTTACACCGCAGCATCGAGACAATTGAAGAGACCAGAAAACACGTCCAACGAAAACAGATCCATGACCGGTGCCGATCAAGTATGACGAAAGAGAAGGTAAGATGGCCAGGAGCAGTGCTGCCACGCCTGATGTTGACTGCAAGGAGAGACGAGTCCTGCGAGACAGTCCCGTCAGAAGCCGGCCTCCCCCGTGAAATCCGACAACACACCGCCCCCGGAGACCGCACGCACAACGGCTGTAGCGGCCCAATGATCAAATGTTTTCAATATCCAGACAACACGACGACGAACAAGGTAGTAGCAAAGGCACTGCGAGCACAGCACCTCGAGATTGAAGAGGGTACCGGATTCGCCGTAGATAGTTTTTGCAAATAGTATAGTCCAGATAATATTTTCCTCGAAAAGAAGCGCGCTTCTAATACACAACCCATCCACACACCCTTGGGTATTCCCGTTGCCATCCCATCGCTAAATCCAAAAAGAGCAAAAGATCCGATTCCTGAAAAACGCAACCATGTAGCTTTCTCATCAAGGGGCCCCCGGATTCGAAGGAGACCGGGGACATGGTCGTCACATCAGAAGGGGATTCTGGATTTAGAAGAAGGCGACAACACCGAGGAAGGCAGCGAGACCGGCGCCGATCTTGGCCGCACCGGCGGTGACGGGCTCAGTGGGCTCGGGGCCGGCGCCGGGGACGCCGCCAGTGGGGCCAGCGGCACCGGTGGTGCCGTTGCTGGGGGGCTGGTAGGGGCCCTCCTCGGCAGGGGGGGCGGTGGGCGAGGCACCCTCGGTGGTCTCGGGGCAGCCGTCCTCGCAGACGACGGCCGAGGTCTTGGTGACGGGCTTCTCGATGGTGCAGCCGCCGGGGCAGTGGGTGATGGTGAGGGTGGTGGGCTCGGTCACGGTGATGACGTTGTCGCCGTCGGTGATGGTCGTGGGCTCAGGGCAGAAGGTGGTGTACTGCGTGACGACCTCGGTGACTGGGATCAAGTTAGCGAATGGGGCTCTACAACCAGATTGGCCTTGGAAGGCTGGGGGAGTTTGTCTTACCGTAAGAGGGCTCCTCCTCAGCACCGGTGGGCTCCTCAACGGCGGTCTCGGCATCCGTGGGGACGGCGGCAGAGGGAGCCTCGCTCTCAACGTCGGTGGGGACGGCCTCGGTGTAGGCGGGCTCGCTGGGAACCTCAACGGGGGCGCTGGGAACACCCTCGTTGTAGGCGGGCTCAGTGGGAACCTCGGCGGGGGCGCTGGGGGCCTCCTCCTGGGGAGGGAGGTAGCTGGCGGTGGCCGCAGCGGCAAGAGCGAGAACAACAGCGTACTTCATCTTGACGGTATTAAAAGTTTTCCGAAGAAAGAAAATATTATCAAGGGTTTGTGTTTTGGCGTTGATTTAACGAATGTACTTGACTGAAAAGTCAGGAGTGTTGTCTGTAGCGAACGTGCGTGGTTGAGGAGAGGGAGAGAAAGGGAAGGGGAGGAGGAATCCGGGGCGCCGAGAGAAGCTATTATATACGGCCGAGACTCCCGTGTGGAATGTGGAAGCGGTGATGGGGGACGGCGGGGACCCAGATTCGCGGCGACACCAAAGATAGCCGCTGATACGACCTTATCGGATATTAGTGGATAACCTAGTCAATCGTGCGAGACGCCACTGGCACAGCGCCCTCGTACCAAAAGCCCCATTCGTATCCCCTTTCGAGCCATCGAGCTAGCGCTGCTTAAATTGGGTGTGGATCGCGAGGCGTCGGGGGTCCTCGCGCCCCTACTGGCCCGGGTCGACGCCCCGTCCCAATAGGGGGTAGGGGGTGTGTGGGCCACCTGGCGGTCCCCCCTATTCTCGGTGGTTCGGGGCTGCCTCGCCTGCGCTTCTTGCTGTCTGCACCGTGCACAGGGGGGGGGGGGGGGAGACACAAATACCCGAGACCGGGGGTTACCTTGCACCCTCGTACCAGTGCCCCACCGTTTGCATCTGCAGCGTGTGGTCCCCCTCCGCTGGCCAGGGATGGGAGCGACTCCGCGCACGGAGGGCGCTAGCCGCAGCGGTCAGGCACTAAGCCCCCTAGCGTCCGGGGCCCTGGAATAAACTCGTGGCTCACCGTCTCCCACCCCTGAAGGAAATCGGCAGATGAATCCAAGGACGAAATGAGAGGCCGATCGCCGGCTCCATATTTGCACTAGCGATCCGATGAGACACGCCACGGCGGGCCCGGCGCCTCACTTTCATCGATCCCATCGACGGACGTCGCGCCTTGCAAAGGCTCGAATAACTTCCCTGTTTACCGTGCCGACAAACGACAACGAGGCGTCTGCATAGAGCTAATGCAGGAACAGATTCCCGTCTGCGGTGAGCTGGAGCACATCTCGCTCCCGAATGGGAGGGCCGATGCCACACGGCGGCTCTGAGTTGGTGGGCTCATCCCGGTTAGGATGAAGGCGTGAGCTGACGACGAGTCCGCAGAAGATCTCGCCACTAGGACCGCCAGAACCTCCTCACCCTCGGATTCGCCGGTTCCCCGTGCGGGCTAATTTACGCGCTGATGGTGGCAGGTGACGGTTCCTCCTGCTTCCCTCCTTTTCCTTCCACGGGCGATGAGTGGCTGCTGGTTTGAGCCGTGCTGTTGTGCCGTTGTGCTGTTGTGCTGTTGTGCTGTTGTGCTGCTGTGCTGTGTGTGCTGTGTGTGCTGGTGCTGGGGTGGCAATGTCCTCTTTCTGGCTCTCTTTCTGGAACGACAAATGTGGGAACCTATCGTGGCGAGGTTGCACCAAGCACATGGATTTGCGTTTGACAGGGCGCTTTGGGCGCCTGAGCTGCTGATCCGGTACCTCTACTCGGCTTCGCACCCGAAATGTGAGGTACCTCTGGGCGTGAGGCCTGAAAGGGGCGTCAAGAAGGCCAAGGATTGCTGTATTCGTGTTGGATGAACCTGAGGCTCTGTTGCCCCTGCGAGTCTAGCGCAGCTCCTTTCAAACACTGGTATCGATGTGAATGTATTCTCATGTCTTGGAGCGCTTTCGTTGGCTCCCTTCTCCCTCCAACGCACGTACTCGTACGCGGAGAGGTTCTATTCGCAGTCGCCTAAGCCCTTGAAATTACAGCGTCTGCATAGCGGCCCGGGACATCTCCTTGCCGCCCTCTCATGCACAGTAAACTTACAGAGTACATTCATTGCCCCTTATCCCCGCACCCCATCTGTTGCTCTCGGCTACGACGTGTTATTACCTCGTATTTCTGAGCATATCGCTGCACTATCACCAGCGCTGGGCCCACCCCGCTCCTCAAATTCGCTCGACGGGAGCTTTCCCGCCTCTTCATCGGGACCCTCCCATTGGATCTCGGGTACCTCCGCTCGGTGGGTCTCGGCGTACCGACCTGAAAGGAGACATTGTAACCGTCGCAGATACGAAGAAACTTTGCTCGATGCGGGCACTCCGCTCTCCGGTCCGATTCAGAGCACGGGGAAGAGCTCCCGTAATGCGCTACCGGTATCTGCACGAGATAACATTCATGCCAAGTCTCGTAGCTCTGGAGAAAAGGGGCCTAAGACGCGTGGGTGCTGACGACGATTTGGAAAATGGAAGCTGACCTCGGAGCCGTCAGACGTGGAACCCACACTTCCTCGTCCCCAGAGCTCGCTCCGCTCACCTTCCCCCCCTACCCCCCAACCCAAAACGAACTCACATCCACTGGCGCTCCCTTCCAACGTCGTCCCTCATTTCCCGAACACTGGCTCCCGCGGTATCCGCGCGCCCCAGCCGAGCAAGGGTCACAATAAGCTCTCCGACCCACCAGCACCGCTGGATACTCCCTGCGCACGCCCCCGTCCAGCGACGGCGATATTTCCCTTGGGGCCCGGACTGTCGCATTCGGTAGCGCTTTCCCCGGACGCAACCTTCCTTTGATTGTGAGGCTCGTATTGGGAGCTTTTTCTTTGGCTGCATTGATGAGTGGCATTGACCCATTGGGGTTGGGCCCGGCGAGGGAGGAGCGGATAAATGAGGTGAACTTGGGCTTGCTCCTGCTAGGAATGAAGTCAATTGGTGGAAACGACTGAAAAGCTACTTTCCACATTTGGGGTTGTATGTCCGTTGCACCGGCTGGTCCATCTTATCTCGGAGAAAGCCAATGGCACGCAACGCACTCGTACACAAAGGACACCAGGTCTCGCGGCAAGTGCGTCGGCGAAGGGGTCCGAAATAGACTTCACTAGACCAAACGAAAGCCCCCCGTTCATCCATGCTTCTTCAAGAGGAAGCTCCGACAAGGGAAGCCCGGATAGGGAAAAGGCGGGACAACCGAGACAGAAGGTGGGGTGGCATGAAACAATCGTTAGCTCGTGAAGAGAAAGAGTCCGTCGTTCCACGACGCTCCCTTAACTCGATATCGTAAACTATACCCTAATCCGTCGACTAGAAAGGGGAGCCGGACACACTTGGACCAAGAAGGATGTAGCCACCAACTCCGGCCAAAAACCTCCATCTCGGGGCAGAGACGCTCTCAATGATCCTTGACCCACTTAAGCATCTGATCGTAGGCCGTCTCTTGCGCCTCCTTGATCCCATCGTCCTCATACTGCCCAACGACCGCAAAACCTATATCCCATTAGCTTCACTCACGTCCCACGGCGGCGGCAGGTACTAGACTCGGGGGCTCACCATGCGGAACGCCGGGGTACACCCTGACCTCGTGCTCGAGGCCCGCCTTCGCCATCGCGTCCTCCCCAGCGGTCCTGACGTCGTCCGGGAACAGCGGGTCGTTCTCAACGCAGGCGATGCTCACCGGCACCTTCAGGTTGTTGAAGTCATCCGGCGTGACGGACGCTGCGTGCGCGAGGGCCCCAACCTTGATTAACGGGCCCTGCCTAACGGCGCCTGCCTCCTCGTCGACGGGCTGTCCCTCGGGAGCCGGCCTCTCGCTCCCCAGAAGGAGCACGTAGCGGCCGCCGATACAGTATCCCACGGCGTACACGCCGTCCCCATTCTGCACCGCGTCGGCGAACTTCTCCTTGCACCCATCAATGACCTTGTGGAGCACAGGCAGGATTTTCTCTTCCGTGTGCCGCGCCATCCACATGTCTATCATGAAGCTCTTCGCCGTCTCGATGGCCCGCATCTTGAACTGATCCAGGATCGACCCCGTGTTCTCCTCCTCAATCGCTGAGGTATTCGGCGCCGCGTCGCCATTGAAGAGGTCGGGCATCGCGACGAGGAAGCCCTCGCCGGCGTACTTGTCCGCCTGGATTTGATTGTTGACGGAGTTGAGCCCTGTCCCACCGGTGAGAAGGAGGAGGAGACGTGCGGGCGCATGGGGATAGTCGGTCGGCTTCGAAATGTAGGTCTGCGAGAGTCAGATGGCGTGTCCCTACGGTCTGGGCCGTCCGTGATCCGAATCATAGCCCGTGCTGCTCCCCACCCAATAACAGAACCACGAGCCGTCGCATCATACCTTTACACCGTTGATCTCGATTATCTCACCCGTCGCCGCTTGCCCGCTTGCTGATTCGCCGCATTAGTTCATGGACACTCCGAGAACACTAGGTATCGTACGTGCGGGCCGGTCCGTGACGCAGTGCTCTCCTACCACTGGACTCGGGGAGGTCTGCGGCGTGGGCTCCTCCTGCGCATCACTCTCCGGCGCTCTCGTCGCGACGTTCAGGTCCGCCATTATGTGGAGAGGTGAGATCCGGCTCGGCTCACGAATCGCTAGCTGATGGCCCCGGCGTGTTTCACTGGGTTGCTTCGACGCGGTGCTGAGAGATGCTTAAATGATGAAGAGGCGCGATACGAAATACCTGTAAAGGTGGTGCCTAGTAAAGAGTAGAATATCTGGTGAGGGGACCTCGAAAAGTGGCCAGATTGAGAGGTTCGATGTTTCACGACGCAACATGGAATTGGAGGGTCGATGACGACGCTGACAGACGTGAAGGGTCCGGGTACTTGAGACCTCTGCCGCAGTTATATCTCACTAAAAAATTAAGTACTGGATACCTAAAGCCCTCTGTGCCTGCCTGAGCACCCGCGAGTAACACACCTGAAGGTCCCCACTTCCTTCTCATACGTGGGACCCCTCAATATTAGGTAACCATAACCCATTAACCCCGCCCCGCCAGAAAACGCGGTTTACCACGTCGCACGCGTCGCGCGGCTCAACGTATCGTCGCCACACCACTCTGTTTCTTCACACCACTTCGTTGGTACTCAAGTGCACTGATCTCCTCATCCATAACTACGAAGATCCCACGATCATCTTCCAGTTACAGAAGCTGAATCCGACTCATCTCACGACACAATGGACGCTCTCAGCGCCCTCTCGAGGGGCTGGCTACAGTACGTCCACTCCCTCCACCCAGCGACATCAACCGGCGGTAGCCACGCATCCGATAGACTAACTCGACTCCCAGTGCCATCTTCTTTGAGGATGAAGCAGCCGCAGAGCGATTCCCGAACCCCGTTGTACAGATCCTGACCCTTAAGCCCATGGGTGCGAGGACGGAAGGCGGCGCGGAGAGGTACCGCCTCGTTGTTAGCGACGGGGAGATGTTCTGCCAGGGCATGGTGGCCACTCAGTCGCACCACCTCATTCTCGAGCAGCAGTTGGATGCCTTCAAGATCGTCAGGATCAAGCAATACCAAAAAAATGTCATAAACAAAAAGCGGTTAGGACCCCACTCTCACCAGGCAGCCCTATCCCCAGACGCAGCTTTACTAACCCCTTGCCTGGTACAGAATCCTCGTCGTGCTAGACCTCGAGCTCATTCCCCAATGGGGCGTCCAGCCGAAACTCGGAGACCCCAAGAGCGTGCCTCTCGTCGGCGAAGAGGGCAACCTCCAGCCCATCTCAGGCTCCAACTTCTACGGCCAAAAGACTGAGGAGAAGAAGCCCAACATCAGCGCGGCCCCGTCGATGCCGTCGCGGCAATCATTCGATACCCGGCCACGCGCCAACATCTACCCCATCGAGGCCCTATCGCCATACACGCACGCCAAGTGGACGATCCGGGCTCGCGTCACAGTGAAGAGCGACATCAAGCGGTGGCAAAAGGCCACCGGTTCGGGCAAGCTCTTCAGCGCCAACTTCCTTGACGAGAGCGGCGAGATTAGGATCACGGGCTTCAACGAGCAGGTGGACCAGTTCTACGACCTTTTGCAGGTGGGCCAGGTCTACTACATATCAAGCCCCTGCAGGATACAGCTCGCGAAGAAGCAGTTCTCTAACCTCCCCAACGACTACGAGCTCACGTTCGAGCGCGAGACGGTCGTCGAGAAGGCCGAGGATCAGGGCAGCGTGCCGCAGGTGCGCTTCAACTTCTGCAGCCTCAGCACCCTCGGCGAGGTGGAGAAGGACTCGACGATAGACGTGATCGGGATTCTAAAGGAGGTCCATGACGTGATGCCGATTACGTCAAAGTCGACGAGCAAGCAGTACGACAAGCGCGATCTCACGCTCGTTGACGACAGCGGGTACTCTGTCCGCTTGTCTGTCTGGGGCCAGACAGCCACGTCGTTCGACTCGTCGCCTGAAAGCGTGCTTGCTTTCCGCGGTGTCAAGGTTTCGGACTTTGGCGGCCGCAGCCTGAGCCTCCTCTCGTCGGGAACCATGTCCGTAGACCCCGACATCCCCGACGCGCACCGCCTCAAGGGGTGGTATGACTCCCAGGGCCGCAACGACACCTTCGCCGCGTACCGCAACGACGGGAGCGTTGGCGGCGCGACGGGCCGCAAGGACGAGTCCAAGCTCATCTCGCAGATCAAGGACGAGCAGCTGGGCATGGACGGCGTGGAGTACTTCAACCTCAAGGCGACGGTGGTGTACATCAAGCAGGAGAACTTTGCGTACCCTGCGTGCCCCACCCAGGGCTGCAACAAGAAGGTGACGCAGATGCCCGACGACTCGTGGCGGTGCGAGAAGTGCGACGCCAGCTACCCGGCCCCCGAGTATAGGTACATCATGGGCATCAACGTGTGCGACCACACGGGCCAGGCGTGGCTGAGCTGCTTCGACGACGTCGGGAGGATGCTCATGGGCATGCCGGCGGGTAAGGTCATGGAGATGAAGGAGGAAGGAGGCGACCTGGCGGCGGGCCCGGCGTTCGACGAGGCGAATTGCAGGAGGTACAACTTCCGGTGCCGGGCCAAGATGGAGATGTTCCAGGAGCAGGAGAGGTATAGCCCCCCTTTTGTTGTTCGCCCTTCGTCCCAGGTGAACGTAGAGCTGACGGTTTTTGGGCAGGGTTCGGTACCAGGTCATGAGCGCCGCGCCGCTGGACTTCAAGGCGGAGGGGAACAAGCTGGCGGAGCTCATCAAGCAGTACAGCATCAGCTAGGCTCAGCAACGGAGGGGGTTCGAGTTGAGTTAGACGGGGGTTGGAGTTGGGGGAGGAGTACAAGGGCACGGAGAACATGTCGCGTAGGCGTTGTATAAGTACGAAGAAAGTAATGAAATTGTTCGTTTTTGTTCTTTTCCATCTAGACGCGGGGATAACATTGATGGTTGCTAACGACAGGCGTCTATGGCGGGGATAGTAAGCTTAATAACTCGTCCGCCCTCACTTTCTATTCGCATGCTTGGTAACCCGAGAACCATGCTTCCCGAACCGAACCCCCCTCCGCCCAAAAGCAATAACGCTAACAGCGCCTCTCGTACCCCCTTCGTTTGTCCTCATTCGTCTCGTAATCATTGTCGTTCGTGACTCGCAGCTGACGGCAACACTCCGGCCTCTCTCATGACTCTCCGAAGTGTTACATGCGCAACTGGGAGACGTCTGCCCTGGGACTGCACAGGCCCACGGCTCCGCCAGGCGTGAGCCCGCTCACGGGGTTACCCCCGGCAATCCGGGCCACGTGTGTAACTCCAACTTCTTCATGATGCTGCTGCTCATCAGGTCCTACCCCTCCGAGCCGCCCAGCCCGAGCATCAAGTCCTCATCTTCGACCTGCGTGTCAAAGTCGACGGCAAGATCCATCTTCCCCTCGGGATCCTTCTCCCTGCGCTTCTTCTCCCGCTGCATGTGCCTGACGAAGTCCTTGTTTCGCGTCAGGCCCGCGTTCGTCGCCTTCTGCACGGTAGCCAGGGCATCAAGGTCTGCCGTGGCGGCGAGGACCTGCTTCGCAAACTCAGCTTCGGTGAGCGCCTCCGAGTCTGGAAGGAACTCGAGGTAGTCGGGCTCGCCACCGCCAGGCGACTGGAGGCGGCCGTTGAGCGCCTTGGTGCCAATCATGTCCCGCACCAGCCGCAGCACCTCGTCATCTGTGTCCAGACTCTTACCCGTTAGGGCGCACTGGCTCAGCTGCCGGATCTCGGGAATGCTAATCTTGGAGTACAGGTCGCCCAGATGCGCAATCTGCCACCTCTGGAAGGAGCGGAGGACCTCCTCGACGAGACCTAGGTTGCCGTCGGCGGAAAAGCTGGCGTTCTGCTGATACCTGTGCTCCAGCAATCCAGCGGCGTTCTCCTCGGCGAAGAGGGTGTCGAAACGAATGTACGGCTCTCCCGCGGCCTCGTACGCAATGGTAGTCGCCGGCGACGGGGAACCCGGCAGGCCGATGATCCGCCCGTGTAGGATCAAGCTGACGAGGGTCCACTTCTGGAAGGCGCAGATCATTATGTTGCTTACGGTGGATTCGTCGGTCGGGAAGGCGATGCATCGCTCGAGGGCATCCAAGGCGAGTGCCCATCTCCGCTCTTGGATAAATATCAAAGCACGCATCATGTCGTACTCGAGAGCGCTGGAGGATGTGAGGTCGGCCGTGAGGCCGGAAGGTTTCGTGATGTAGGCGTTGGGGGGTAGCTGCTCGTCGCAGGGGAGCTTGGGCTGGGAAGTAGAGTCGGGGTAGAAGATGATGGCTTTCTCTAGAAGGGGGCGTGCTTGCTCAATGCAGCCGGTGCTGTACGTCAGGTTCGCAAGCACGCCGTGTGTCGAAGTAAAGACCGAGCCCGAGGGATCTAGCCTCAGGAGGGCAGTTGTGACAGCGTCCACGGAAACGGCTGGCTGAGACGCAATGGTTAGTACCGGCACGGAAACGCCATGGGGTCCAACGCTTACCGAGAAGACCTTGTTGAGCAAGATGTATTCCATGATCGATCTGAACGCGGTGCCCACATATCGGACTTGGCGTTGATCGAATGCAACAAGGCACTCGATAATGTGGTTTAGGAAGGCGTGGCGCGGGCCTAGCGGCTTGGGCTCCGTCTTCAGAACGGTCGCGACAACGGTGACGCAGGAGGCCGTGTGGACGTCGGCTTGGAGGTTCTACAATAGTCAGTCGACAAAGGATACGCTTACGGAAGGGTGAAGAGCGGCGCACACTAAGTATTTGCTCTGCCTTGGAGCAGATGAGAGTCTGGTGTTTCCGGACAAAGCTATCGAGGGCCTTCGCATGAGCCGTGATGGCATCGTGGTAGACCTTGTCCGTCTTCAGAGGATCCGAAGCGGGTGGAAAGGACGTAAGAACTTTTATGCACTCGTCCATTGTCGCGGCTGTGGCTGGGGAGGGTCAATGTTTCCCGCAACCGCGAGGATGGAGGGGAGCTCGGTGTCGGCCAGGTGAGGGGCGCGGACTCGGGCGGGTTGCGGGATGTTCTGCCGAGACTAGTCGGGGCTCCGTTGGTGTTGTTGTTCGTGAGATCTGGGAGGAAGGAGAGTAGTGAGATACGGGAGAAGAAGCGTGAAAGCAGGCGGTTGGCTTTGTTGCTCCCAAGGAGGTCGCGGGCGTTGGACGGGGGTTGCCTTGGGATGGCGTCTATGGTGGGGAGCTTAGTAGCTTGAGCCGGGATTTAGCCGCAAGGCCAATGGTGGGGGTGGGGCAGCAGCGAGCCAACGCTGGGTAATCACAGACGTACAACATGCCGGTTCTTGTACAAGTACGGTACTTCATCGAAACTTCGGAGACGATGGCTTATGAAGGAAGCTCTTTCTGCAAATCCAAATTCATATGACTCCGCGACATCCCGAGTAACTTTCCCGTACTTTTTTATTATACAACTGAAACCGTCCCTTAACCGAGCTCTTCTTCTTCTTCTTCTTCCTTCTTCCATGTCGTCCATTTTCTGCCTCCCCCTGAACCATGCCCTCAAGCGGACCTCTCCGCATCCAAGGCACTTTCAGTATGCCTCGTCCTCCGATCCTCCGGTTACGGCGTGTCGATAAGGTTGGAAGTGAATGACAAAAGCGGAAACCAAAAAAAAAAAAAAAAAAAAAAAAAAAAAAAAAAAAAAAAAAAAAAAAAAAAAAATGAACAAAAAAAAAAAAAAAAACAACAAAAAAAAAAAAAAAACCCAAAAAACCC